>JZKD02S1725184.1:0-29060 GCA_000966675.3 Picea glauca
CATGAGTCCCCGTTACTACTAGGCCAACCCTATTACACATATATTTGCACATTACTATATATTTATCCCCATATATGCCCCCCCTAGAATCATATTATATACATTTAGTCCCATATATGCTCTCCTTGTGTCATAACACCTAAACATTTCCTAAAAACTTGAGAGGTCTTGTATAGTGGTTTGAGGTGTCATGTTTGGCCATATATGCCTAGAATATTTATACTTTAGCCAAGGCTTAGGTTTCCCCACTCAACCATATCAAGGCATCTAACCTTTGTTAGTGTTGTTCCTGGCACTTGAGCCTAAGAAGCTATGTTTAGGGTTGAATGATATTATTTCCCTCTCCTAACCAATGTCAAGGTCCTAAATATTTTGTTCTCATACCATGAATATGGTCAAAGTCTACACGCTTAATTATTTTCCATGAAACATATTAATGTCAGCCATATTCAACTATAGGGGCAAAGACCCCTTGGTGAGGACTCATATCACTATGTCCAAGTTTTATTCATAGCGCTTAAGCTCTAGAAGGTTAAATTAGGGTTTTGAGCCCTTGTATACCCCATTGACCATATTTTGACATGCAAACCCATTTTCAATGCATAGAACCTACTCATCAGACTCATATACCTCTCAAAGTTTTACAAGAAATCCCTACAAAGGACTCATATATTGGCTCAAGGAAGTTTTCAAGGATCTTGAGCATGATAAGATTCAAAAATATATAGAGGTGTTTTTTTTAACTACCTTGACCATGTTCAAGTCCCTCCGACCCATTCTTGGTGCACAAAATCTCCTAATTGTATCCATATACAAGTTTGATGTTAAATACCCCCTAGACATGTTTTGTTTTGTTCATGGTGATTGAAACCGAGAAGAAATATTTAGGTCCTAAGGCCCTAAGTAGTTTCCTCCCCCAAGCATAGCTCTTAAGATCTAGAAAGTTCATTTAGGGCTTAATCTAATTATTTTCCCTCCTTACCATTTTTATACCTTGAAGCCTATTTAAAGTGCACAAAACCTACTAATGGAAATCCTATACCACTCGGATGATAAAGAGCACTAACCATGGACCCAAGAATGATTTGTAGTGTGGATATGAGACACATACTCATTTAGGGCATGTGTTGTTTGATCATGGTGCTTGTATCCCTCTAATAGGATAGAGATATCATACACAATTCTTGTGTGTTTGTTTGAGGATGTGTTCAAAACTATAGCTATAGAATCCTTGAGGGTAGCAGGTATTGTTCATGGATATTAAGCCTAACAAGCATATGTTAGGGCACAAGTCCCATTATTCTCATCATGCTACCTTAGTTATTGATCCAGATTTAGGAGTGGAACAAACTAATTAACATAATGAATACAATAAAAATATAGATATGGAGAACAACACAAANAGATATCTATGTACTCTTCCATGATTCCGTCTAGTTTCTTCTGCTGCAAAGAGAGGCTCTGTGTAGAGGCCATAGATGTGGTGGTGACCTTTTGCTTACCGTGAGCACAGATCACAAAGAAGACAAACTTCCCGGTATGTGAAATGACCTTTCTACATTGCTTAGCAGAGATTAAAGAAATAACAGTAGGTGGCGCTACCTCTGTTATCCTGTATAGTTTTCTACCCAAAGTAATAATAACATTGTAGGGTCTAGACCCATACACAACATGACGCATCCACAAATATGCTTGTCCTAAAATAAAATCACAAACTTCAAGGGGAGAAATATCACACAATACCTTGTCTTTGAAAGGCTTGATGTCATAGGGCTAACAACACTATTGGATGACATAGATATCTCTTTCTTGGCGAAGACAACTGATGGTGTAGGGTTGTGGGTGCAGTTTCATCGATACGTCCAGTCACTTGATGACCTCTGCCAAGATCAGGTTCTTCTGATTGCCGGTATTGATAATGAAATGAAGAGGAAACTTATTTACCCACATATCTGAGTGTAAGAGGCATTCCCCGTCCTCCATTTCTTCTAGTTCACTTGGCTGGACTTTGGTGGTAGCAAAGGTCGCACTAGGTTCAACATTGATAATCTGCTTCCCTCCTTCTAGATTTGGTTCAGAGTCATAATCGGCCTTTAACTCGGAAGCCTTCATCTTAGCCATGAGTGATTGCTTGGAGTGATATTATTCATTATTGTGCCTCTAACCAGATGTTTCTTAAAGTCTTTGATACCCAATTTGGTTAGTAGGGTATGGAAAATATTGGTGAAATCTAGTACTGTCTGGTTCCTTTCTTGACGTAAGGTGGTCCATCTGGTGTACTGGTCCTTGTAGCTTCCAACAGGGTAGTCTTTTTGTTTAATGGCATCTCAGAAGGAATCCCATGTAGGGGAAACCACAAATATTTCATATTCATCTATGGACCTTTTCTAAGACTAAGTATCCCACCAGTCCTTAACATGGGGGATGGCCTTGAGGAGTGCAAAAGTAATCTTTTCCCTATCGAAAAAATTGTAGACCGAAAAATACCCTTCGGGCTGATTCAACCATTTATCTACAACATTTTCATCTATTATTCCTTAAAATAATTTAATATCAAATTTTACCTATACCTTGAAGGGGATTGCATGACTGCTAGATGAAGATGCTTCTCCTATGGGAAACTGCCAAAGGATATGTGCAAAATTGTCCATCATTTTGTTCCTTTTTCATGCAAGGGCTTCCTTGAGAAACATTTTAAAAGGATCTCCTACTCCATCATCTTTATTTTCATCCCTGATGGGATTTTTTCGAGCTCGCTATTGTCGATCTTGAAAAGGATCGATTGGTTTGAGTTCCAACTTCTTGTACCGAGATCTTATCGAGGACATGCATGAAGAAAAATAAATGAAGAGAAGACTGCTTTGATACCACTGATCCAGATTTAGGAGCGAAACGAACTGATTAACATATTGAGTACAATAAACATAGAGATATGGAGAACACAGATATCCAGTGAACAATATCTTCTATTGAATAAATGAAATAGGATGAAACTATAAAACTATAGAACTTAAACAACTTGTTCGAATGGTGGTAGTTATCTTTGAGAAGAGATGTGGCTGCTAAAAGCATCCGTCTGAGAAGAGTGATCAAAATGAGGCTCCAAAGGCCTTTTTAATATTACTCATGAATACCAAAACCCTAAAAATCCAAAAACCTAACCCTAGGAGGTGAAACACCAAAAGTCATGTGGGACTTGTTATCACACAGTTTGTAGATTTAAGAAAGGCTAAAGAATAGTAGGTCAAACTGGCGAAACGGAAACCTTCCCCACCCAATTTCACCACAATGGGGAGGCTCTTTCTATTTAGGGAGGCTAGGCCCAGGGGAGACGTCCTCGGTAACCTGGGGTTTTGAAAGGGAAAAGACTAATAGTACAAATACAAATTTCCCCCTCACAGATTACCGCCAATCAGATAGTCCCGGCAAAACAACCAATAATAGAGTATAACCAAAGAAAAGAAAAGTACCTGCTTGAGACAACACAACAAGAAGACTAATACATGAAATATTGGTTAGTACTTCATAAATCAATGACTATCTGATATTCAATCTAAGCAATTTGACAGTAAATATTGACGAAATCAATGTTTGCAAAATGGCAATGATAAATATCTCACTTGTCAATAAATACTGGAACGATGTAGCATTCAATGTAACAAATCAACACTCAATCCAATGTAACCCCAATAGGGCACTAAAAATCAGACCTCACTATGAGTGAGTGATAATTAATGATAAAAATGAGAGTCAAAACCCTTAATATATAGTGTATCAATGACCTAATTTTACCTTTTAGGTCATAAAAAGGCCGACAAGGCCATAATGTCAAAATCATATTGTTTTTACATTAAATGCTAAGTAAAAAAAATCCCTAATCAAGTCAAAATGAGAGTAAAATCCCCTCCAAGGGAGGCGCTATCCCTTTCTAGGGAAAATGAGACACCAAGGAGAAAAACGTTAGCCCCCCAGGGGCTTCTCCAACATGCCACACATGCCACTGCTACCCAGTCTTCCTCCAAAAGAATCCATGAAGATGGATGATGTCATGGTAAAGATGGAGACGTCCCAAGCCTTACAAGGTTGGCGTTCCACTAAGAAGGGGTCATTCCCCCCATGTCTATTCCTGCCAAGGTGCCTCTAATGGAACGTCCTCTTCCTCTCTGGTGGAAAAAGCCTGATCCATCTCCATCCTGTCTCTACCCCCTGATGGGGTCTCAACATCCATTTGGTGACCTCTTCAGCCCCATGGAGTTATGAACTGGTCATCTCCCCATGTGTACTGGTCCAAATGGTACATGTCCATCGGGCATGGTCCTGCACATCAAAAGATACACCCTCCATGGGCTCATCAGTCACTGAGATCATAGAAATGTTAATCACATCTCATCATCAATATTATTAAACATATGCATAAAAACCCTAATACATCAGTCAATAGCTCAAAGACATTACAAAAACATGCAATATAAGATTGCAGAAAAAGACAAGACGACCTATTGGGCTAGTGTCCACAAGAAAAGGAAAGTTTCCAGGAAGATTTCGTCCAAGCCATGTAAGTGAGGTGATGTTCTTAGGGGATGTCCAAACATGTGGGTGAAGTGAGGGCCAAGGATGTATAAAGTTATATGTGGGTGCCTTTGTGGAAGGCGAGTTGTACCTGTCATGGATGCATTTTTTCCAAGCCTGTTCTTGCCTTTATTCTTTTATTTTCTTTTTCTTCTTCTTTTTATTTTTATTCAAGGGCTAACCAGAGGACACTGCCTTGGCATGGTGACCAGAGATGATAGTGTTACCCACAAGTACTTTCACAGAGATGGGAAGGATGGCTCGTGATGAGATCCCCTTTCCCTTGGCCATGCAACCAAAGGTCACTGCCCTGGCGTGGTAACCAGATGGTGGCAATGTCATACTACTAGGTACCCATGAACCTAATAAGTTGGCTCGTGATGAGACCCCCTATCCTCTGACTAGGTCTTGTTTGTTATTTTTCAGGTCCCTCTTATTTCTTGCTGAGAGGCCTTTATTTGCCTTCTCGGGGGTCCCTGGGCAAAGCATCTCGAGGTTTCATTTTTAGGATTTTGTCTTTTACCAGCTGCTTTTACCTTCTGGGACTTTAGCCCCTTCTTCCCTCAAGATAAGGTGCAATCCTACAAATAGGTCAACCTAATGCTCAAACAAGGGGAATGGGATAAATGAGAAGGAGACAAGATGAAACAGTGGTGTTATGATGGGAGTGGACAATGGCTTTTCAGAAATTTCCCAGTGGCAAACCAAGACCTATGGGCACAAGCTTGCTAGGGCACCCTATTAATCTCCCCAAGCATGGTCAAGTTGGCTAATGTAAGATCCAAGTCGTTGTTAGAGATAAAACGAATCAGATGCATATATTTAAAGGTTTCAATGATCAAAACTGACACATACCATGATACCTGGACCAATTACCTCATGGAGCAAGAACCTCTTCCGATACAAGACCAAGCCGATGGTGATGGATTTTGTTGTTGCTGACAAGAAAAATCTGATGGAAGAATAAAAGGATGGGCCCTCTAGGGCCATGCTCAAGTCAATCCTTCTCTCAGTACTCCATGTCTAGGACCCGTGGGCCTCGAGACATGATCTCATAGTTATCCATAAAAAACGTGGATAATTGGCCCCTATGTGTAAGTTGGTACCTCAACTTCCTGAGGTCGTAGCGTTTGCATATGACCTCCATTTTAGATGTGTGATAGCTCATTGGAAATGTATTTTCAAGAACTACACATTATGTTTTCAAACTCTGACTTCATCTACAATTTCATTGTGGCAAGCCAAAGAAACATTGTTTAGGTCCCCAAAGCGGCCCTGGAAGTATATAAAGATGTGATGACATGAAAACATCCAGAATAAGCCCGTTGGATTAGGTGGGAGGCCACCAATCTCCTCTTGGAAGATGTGTAGGGATTTATACATCCCCAGAATTGTACAACCCACAATTACAAAAAAGTACAAAAGAACGTGTTGAACTAAAAACTGTCAAGAGGAGCCAGTTGGAATAGGTGGGTGGCCACCAATATCCACCCAGATCAGTTATACCTATGGATACTTTCCTTGTTAAAAAGTAAGCTTAATCAAAATAGAACATGCATTCTCTAGAGCATGTGCACATTCCTTTCATTCAAATTATTTTCGGTGGGATTCTGAACTTTAACATACTTGTTTGTTGACTTTCTTGCTTTGGATTTAGGTTCAAAATGACAAACTTAGTGGTTTGGGATACAAATACATCAAAACCTTCATTTTTCTAAAGGAATCTCAATATCTCTATTTTTTAAGTTGTTTTTGTATAGGCTACACAAAATTCATCATCGATGAAACTACACATAGATATAAAATCAACTATGCATATTCCAAATATATAATTTTTAAAAATAATTGATATTGTTTACAATTTTTAATATATATTTTTGTTGACATATATTAGAATCTTAAAACACATGCACATTTTATTCATTCTTTAATGTTTTAACTAATTTTAGAAGAAGTTATATGGTGTACTATTCCAAACCAATTTATACAATCTAAAAAAAATATTGTTGATTTTGTTAAGACCCCTCATACCCTGCACTAGTGCATGGCATTGTAAATTCAAAGATATAATTACTTTCATAATATATATATATATATAACAACCATGGATAAGAACAATGTGTTCTCTACAATTCTACAATTTTTTAAAGGAAATTCCATCATTTTCGAAATCAACACCTACATTAACAAGAACAAATGCATTATATTTTACATGAAAATAACATATAATTGTTAAAGAAAACTAAGATTGTTGGTTTTGGAGCTTGATTATCTTTTTGATTAAGAGGTCTTGTTTCAACTACATTTGGATCACAATTCTTGGCTATGCTATATTATTTTCATGATAAGCGCATCATAATATTATGTTGCACCGGGCGCAACGGGGGGAGGGGCGGTAACAAGGGGGTCATCGAGAAAACATTTTGGGGAAGTTCTGGCACAAGGTTTTCTAGGCCATGGTTTTCTAATTTTGGTTAAGGAATTGAGGTTGTAAATTAATCTAGGTCAATGCATTAAAGATTTTGGATGCCACAAGATCCTATATATTGTATTGTAATGAAATGAGAGAGTATTGTGACTAAGAGAGGAGACTCTAAGAGAGTGAAGAGGAGGTTGTAATGGATGTGTTGTAGGTATTATCGCTTCCTTTTGTTGGAAAGAATAAAGGAAGGTCTGGTTGTTTCACCATGGATGTAGCCTATATCGAGTGAACAACGTATATCAATGCACGTCTTGTATTATGTTCTTATTTTTTATATTTCTACATTCATTTTTATTTGTTTTAAGTTTATTTCTCTATGATCCTATTCCTAACAGCTAGTATTAGATCCAAAGGTCGATTTGGCTGATACAATCATAGGAAAGCACGGTTCCTCGTTTCAGTGGGAGCAATGGAAAAAGAAAAAAATATTAGGGTCAAGAAGTTTAACAAACAAAACTCCCAACTATGGAAGATGCAAATGGAGTACTATATATATCAGAAGAAACTTTTCCTACCATTGGGTAGAATAGAAAAGAAGTAAAAAAATATGAAGGATGAAGAATGGGAGGTTCTTGACTAAAAGTAACTAGGAACAAAATGGTTGTGCCTGGTAGTGTCAATGAATTTCAACATTTAAAAAGAAAAGAAAAGAAAATATTTGATGAAGGAATTGGTTAAAATGTATGAAAAACCCTCATCCTACAACATGGTATTTATTTTGAAGAATTTATTTAATACGAATATGTTAGAAGGAAGGCCTATTGTTGATCATTTAAATGAGTTTAACACAACCATCGATCATTTACATTTTGTAGGATTAAACTTCGATGATGAGGTAAGGTATATTTCGAATTTTTTCTCATCTATAGAAATATGGAATGGATTTTTCATGGTTATGATAAATAATGTCTCTGATTGAAACACTTTAAATTTTGATGATGTTGTTGGTATTATTCTTCGCAAGGAAATGCGACAAAAAAGAATAGGTCATACATCAGGTAATGCTTTGACTATGGTGAATAGGGGAAGATAAAGGGAGAGAGGAAAGATTTGAATAAATAGTGGGAAGTATAAGAAGGGAAGATATAAATCTAGAGGGAAGATGGAGTTCTAGCATTGCAGGAACAAAGGACACTTGAAGAAATATTGTTGGTCTTGAAAAGAAAAACAAGAAGATGGAAAACATGAGAATAATCAAGATTCAAATGTAGCAGGTGATGATAGTATTGCAAGATGCTTCAATTCTTTCATTAGATAATATTATTGATTCTTGGGTGGTAGACTTAGGGGATTCATTTCATGCCACACCCCATAGGAAATATTTTCAAGACTATGTCCAAGGTGATTTTGGAAAGGTTTATTGGGTAATGATAAACCATGTAAAATTGTTGCAAAGTGTAAGATACAGATAAAGTTAAATAATGGAAACCAATGGTGGCTGAAAGAGATGAAGTATCTTCCTGATTTGAGAGAAAATATAATTTCAATAAGGAATTTGGAAACATTTACAGAAAATTCGTGGAAGGTCACTAAAGGATCACTATTAAAACCAAAAGGAAAAAAAGGAGGTATGTTGTATTTATGTACTATTAATGATGACTCTTCTATTGCTTTAGTTTCTAGTAGAGTGGATACAACATTATTTCGTCATAGGCTTAGGCACATGAGTGAGAAGGGGATGCAGTTTCTCCACTCAAGCAATTTGTTTCCAGATTTAAAGTAGTTTAATTTGGATTTCTGTGAGAATTGTTTTTATGGAAAACATAATAGATTCTAATTTCTTAGAGTTGGGAAGAAAAAGAAGAGTGAAAAGTTATATCTTGTTAATATAGATGTATGGGTACTAGCTCAAGTATCATATCTTGGTGGCTCTTGTTATTGTGTTACTTTTATTGGTGATATGAATAGGAAAACATGGTTTTATTTCATTAAAAAAATATGATGTTTTTTATTATTTTAAGAAACAAAATCTTTGGATGAGAATTGTATAGGGAATAAGTTAAAGAGTCTCAGATCAAATAATGGAGGTGAATACTAAAACAAGGAGATTGATAGTTATTGTTCAAACCATGGGATTTGTAGAGAGAAGATAGTTTCAGGAACACCACAACGAAATGGTGTGTCAGAAAGGATGAATAGAACAATCATGTAGCATGTAAGCAGTATGCAATTGCATGCATGAGTGTCATTATAGTTTCGGGAAAATAGTTTTGGATATTGTTGTTTACTTAATAAATAGAGGGCCTTCAAGTTCTTTGGATGGTGGCTTTCCAGATGAGGCATGGATAGGTAAAAATGTAAACTACTCATTTTTGAAGACTTTTGGTTGCGAAGAATTTGCCCATTTTGATAGAGAAAATAAAACAAAGCATGAGGAAAAATACACAAAGTGTAATTTCATTGGATATGGAGTTAATTATTTTGGTTATTTCTTATGGGATTATGAAAATCACAACATCATTAACAGTATAGATGTGGTATTCAATAAGAAGGTCATGTACAAAGATTAATTGTAAGGAAAAAAACAACAAAAGGAAAACACAAAATACATAGTGCTCGATGAAATCACATAAAATGAAATTCCAAAGCTGCTAGAAAATGAAAATGTTCAACAACAACAACAATAATAGGTACCTCAAAATCATGCAAGTTTTTTTATAAGATATACTAGGTTAAGTAGACCCCATGAATGATACTCTCCTTCAATGTAATATTTATTGTTGACCAATTATGGTGAACCAGAAAGATATGAAGAAGCATTGTAGGTAGAAACTAGAGAGAAGTGGGAGCAAGGCATGGATGAGGAAATGGACTCCTTAGTACATAAGAAGACTTGGGACTTGGTTCAGTTTCTTGTAGGTAAAAGAGCATTGTAGAATAAATGGGTATACAAGTTGAAGGAATAATATGGAGGAAAAAAGAGCTACAAGGTTGGAATTTTTGTAAAGAGTTTTGCATTGAAGAAAACTATAGAATCTAATGAAATATTTTCTCTTGTTGCTAAAATGACTTCAATCATAAATATTTCAAGACTAATGGAAATAGAATATTTGCATATTCAATAGTTAGATGTAAAGAAAACTTTTCTCCATGAGGATTTGTAGGAAGATATTTATATGCAACAACCATATGGGTATTGTTATAATCCAAAATTCCTATCAATGCATATAAGACATTGGCCCATCCATTTGCATACTTTGCCAAAAATACTGCTAAGGATTCCTTATAAAAAAAATTGTTTTGGATAGTGTACACACCCTGTTACACTAATATCTTGTGTACACACACATGTTTCATGCTAGTTAGCTTGTGTACACACGCATTTTGCATGCTAGTTAACCCGCGTTTACCTCCAAAAGATGAAAAAAATATAAAATTGTGCGGAATTTGACATAGTTTACGGGCTATGGAGGGTTTCCTAACCATTTTACCCCTTGTATGTTGTCCCCAAACCGAATAACCATCTTTTTCTCATATAAAAAGAGGTCTTGGGGAGCCATTTAGGAACATGAACAAGAGAATAAGAAAACTCTGCCAAAATCCCTTCCCTTTCTTTGCTCAAGATTTGCATCTCATTCAGAGTTTTAGCCTTAACTTTCCCCTCCAACCATTCTTCCTATGCAAACCTTCCTACTTCCCTTGATGGTATGTTGGTTGTGAGAAGCTAAAATTGGATTGATGCACTTAGAGCCACAACAGAGGATCCTAGACCTAGTTTGTAGAGAGGTCTCTAGAAAAGGTTGTAACCTTTTTTATCTTGAATTTGAATAAAAGATATTATCTTTGTCCCAAAACCTTATGTTTACATGTTCTTGTTAATTTGAGAATTTATAGCTATGTTTAGACTTTTAAAGTGATTATTAGAGATTGTATATGTTGTTTCATTGTATTCCTAACCCCTTGCAAGTCAGCTTTGGGAGGATATATGTAATCTAGGAGGAAACAACAAGCGATAAAGGTCTACACCAACCACAAGGATTGAAGGTGCACTCATTAAGGCTCTCTTTCCTCTTTATCTCATCAATTAGTTTAGATGGTTTTGGGGTAGATTAAAGGTAGATCAATATTTTAAGGGAGTTATCATTCTTCCTATTCCTTAGACCCAATTTAGGGTGATTTTCCCCGTAGCAGAATTGGAGACTCCACTAGATGTTAGAAAAAATGGATCACGGAGCAATAAAATAAAAAAAATGCGGAAATAAAACAAAGAAGATACACAATACAATAGAGACAAATATATATGTGGTTCACCCAGTGTGGGCTACATCCACCAGAGAAATCGCCAGGTCATTTCTTTATTATTATCCAACAAATGAAGGAATACAACCTACATAACACCCGTTGTAACTTCCTATTCTTTCTCTCACAGTCTCCTCTCCCAGAATACAATATTCGCAATGATACATAGCCGCAAAACATTTCCCTCATAAAAGAGGGTTTTCTTCTAGGGGAAAAAACACTAACATAACTTCTACCACCAGATCTGTGACCTTATAATGAACGGTCCAGATTTACAATGAAATTACAATATACATTTACAAGGCAATTTTTCCTTCGGGGGCCCGCTTTCCCCTAGACCCCGTAGAGGGGGTAACCCCCCTCTGTACTCCCCCGCATGGAGGAGTGTACATTCTTTCGGGGTGTAAAGTTGTCACACACCCACTACAACGACTAATTTTATTTTTTTTTGTCTTTTCTTCAAGGGATAGAATCTCTGAATTTCTACGGGGCCTATAGCAGACCATCCCTTCCCTTATCCTCCTCAAAACCTAGCATTAGTGCAAGGGCCTTTTGCAACTCCTGAGTTGGAGAGTCAAGGCTCTCAACTCCTCTTTCTCCAAACGTCGATACCCGAAAGGCGATACAGGTATGGCTCCCTCCTCACTAGCGCTTGCTACATGTAACCGTAGGCTAGGCTAAACACTAGCACTACTCGTATCTCGCGACTTTGCGAGTTGGAGTGTTGAGACCTCGTGCTCCTCCTTTGTGAATCCCCGAAACATGATAAGTCAAAAATGGTTTGACTCTTTCCCAAGAAACATGTGTCCACCACCTATCACCCACTTCCACCTTTCTCTGGGCGCTTGTTGTTATGCCACATGTTAACCACGCGGTCCCCACCTAATGTATGTGCCACATGTTCACATGAGCCCTCAATGCTCCGCACTTCGCGACTTCTACAGTTGAAAATAAATTCTTTCAACCTTTGAACCCCCGATACGCAATACCACGCAAAGATTCTGATCCAACGATTCTCCCATGGCTTGGATCCAACGATCACAATCACATCGCGATTTCACAAATCATGAGTTCATGTAGTCCTACCCTTGACCACTCCAAGTCGCAAGTTAGAGAAATTTTACCCGTCTGCCACACGTCCTGTGCTGATGGATGGTTCTGAATACTTCGAGACTTTCAGGACATTGTTGAGTCCACTCTCCTGCCTATGCAAAGGTTAAGATTGATGGTCAATAGAGCTCCTTCAGATCCTTGGATCTACAGTCCTAGATCCCATCGCTACTTGTGAAGGATGAAAGGGTTGAGGTGTTAACGCCTGTGCTCCTCCTCTAGTTCCATCAGTCTTCACAGATCTGGGGTATTTTTGAAAGGATTCCGACCATTTGTCTACCAAACGATGGGGTATTCTCTTTTGATAATTGGACTCACTATCCTTTCTGAGCTTGAATCATGAAATTCAACCTCTCGTAGCTTCAAACTCCCACGACTCCGAGACCTTAGAGAGATACTCTTTCTTGCATAAGGTTTCTAGACTCGGATCACATGAACCTTTAGACAGTTTTTGGGAAATTGTCCCTAATCTTAGTCAAGTCTCTAGGAAAATGTTTGGTACGGTTCCAACGTTTATGGGGTAATTCCCGGGGAAGAGTACTCTCGAGGAACCTTCCCAAAGTATTACAAGAATCAAGCAAACAAGATAATTCTCGATGGAGCAAACTCATGCACCAGACTTAATCATTTGTATAGAAACCAACTATGGCATGTAAGTATACACATGCATCCATTATTTCCAGTCTAAAACACCAGGCAATCATTCCACACAGAAATCATTATGGGCATATAAACATGAGCATGTATTCATGATATTCAATTCAAAATACAAGGCATAAAACACTTATCAGATCCACCAGGCATGATGCAACTGCTGAGAGGGGTGCTCGTTTCCACCCAACCATAGGCTCAGTGACTCCAAATGGATTTACCACTAGCCACCCCGGAGCTAGACCACGATGCTTTGAGATTCAGTCTCCTACTTCCAACTCAACGGAAGTCAAGGACGAAGGTTACTCTCCTTCTCCTAATACAAAAAAATAATCGAGGATGAAGGTTATTCTCCTTCTCTTATGTTTAGAACTCCCTATGTTTCCATAGTTTCTCCAGTTCTCTTCCGTGTTCATTGTCACATGTGCTCTCTCTCTTTTACCCTTTACCACACTTCCTCTCTTGCCTTTTTCTCTGCAAGATTGTGTGGCGCGAATTTCCCTATCCATGGTCAGGTGCGAGAGATTTTACAGATGGGCAGTTCACCCCCATCCCCTCATTAACTCTTGAGGAGCCTCCCCACCTACCAATCTAACGAAAAATCTATTCCAGGGTCAGAGAGTTACTTTGGTCTTTGAGCAAGTAAAAACTAGTACGGTACTGGCTCGGTGGAAGTTAACGCAACCATTCCAGGTCCCTTCCACCACCTCTCATTATCCATCGTGGTATCTTTTAGCACATTCCCCTCCCAGTAGTCATGCAACACATATTCATAACATAATTTACATTCATCGACCTTTTATACAAAGGTCCGTCAAATCAAACATTCACATCTTTGAGATTGCCATAGTTCTTGGCCAATATAGTTATTTTTACAGACTGGGGGAAACAGGGTGTTACAATTCCCTCCCCCTTAAAGGAACATCATCCTTGATGTTCTATCTATCAATATGATGTGTATGTACAGAAATAAACAAAATCGGATATGTCTATTTCATGGCATCCTCCATTTCCCACGTAACCTCATCTGGGCCAAAATGTTTCCACTTCACCTTGACCTATGCAATGGTTCGGTTTGTGAGTGGGGTTTCCTTTCTGTCTAGTATGCATTGAGGTTCTAGCAGGAATTCTCCCTCTGGTTGCACCAGGATCATAGACCAGTCAATTATATGATTACAATCGTGTACATATTTCTTCAATAATAAAACATGGAAAACATTATGTGCTTTTACTGTGGGAGGGAGTGCTAACCTATAGGCTACAGGTCCCACTCTATCTAGAACTTCAAAGGGTCCACAATACCAAGGTGCCAACTTGGCACAAGATCCCATCCTTAGGGAACTCTTCCTGGACCTAACTATGAGATATACGTGGTCTATCATCTTGAATTCTCTTGAAGTTCTCTTTCTGTCGGCATAACTTTTATGTATGTTCTGAGCAACCTTTATATTTTGTTTTATCCGAATCACTTGTTGTTCCATTTCTTTCAACATGTCAGGTCCAATAGTAATTTTGTTTATGGGATTACTCCAACTAACTAGAGTGATGCATGGCCTACCACAGAGGACTTCGAAAGGACTTGTCTTCAGGGATTTTTGGTAGCCTTTGTTGTAGGCGAATTCCACCAGTGGCAGGTAATCTTCCCACTTTTTGGGTTAATGCATTACATGCATCCTTAGCATGTCTTCTAATATTTGGTTCACTCTTTCCATCTGTCCATCGGTTTGAGGATGATAGGCTGTGMTAAACAGTAATTTGGTCTCCAGACCAACCTTCAAGGATTTCCAAAAGTTGGAAGTAAATTTTGTGTCTCTGTCAGACACGATCTCTTTAGGCATACCATGTAGTCTGAATATCTCCTTCATTAATACATTGGCGATGTTTATTGCCTTGCAAGTCAAATTAACGGGCATAAAATGAGCGGGATTTCTCAATTTATCCAACACTACCATGATGGCATCATTCTGTTTGGTCGAGGTTGGTAATATGGTGATGAAATCCATGGAGATGGTTTCCCATTTCCATTTTGGGATTGGTAGAGGTTGTAATAATCCTGCTGGGTGTCGGTGTTCTGCTTTAACCTGTTGGCATTCTATGCATTTGGCTAAGTACTTAGCTATGTCTTTCTTCAATCCAAGCCAATAGAATTGTTTTCTGGTGGTCGTGATCATCTTCTGGTATCCTGGATGACCAGTATATGGTATTTTGTGTAGTTCATCCCTTATGAACCTCTTCAAGTCATCACAATCTGGAATATACAATCTATTTTTGTAAGTTAGCAAACCTCCATCTATCATCTGGTAGCCTTCATACTTTATCCATGTGGGTTCTTGCTCCAGGTACGAGGTCATGGTCTAAAAGAATGTGTATGTTTCTTATGCATTCCTGACTCTTTCCTTGAGATTTGTCTCGTAGGTGCTCACTTCTATCAGGTGAATTGTTTTCATACTTATGCTAAGGGCATCAGCCACCTTATTTTCCTTTCCTTTAATATGTTTGATTTCAAAATCAAACTCACTAAGGAAGGCCATCCACCTAGCGTGTCTAGAATTGAGCTTTGGTTGGTCAAATAGATATTGCAATCCACAGTGGTCTGTCATAAGTACAAATTTCCTTCCCAGGAGGTAATGCCTCCACATTTTTAAGGCGTGCACTATGGCGGCCAATTCTAGATCATGGGTCACATAGTTGACTTCATGCTCATTCAATTTTTGGGATTCATAGTAGACTACACTTCCTCCTTGCATAAGGAATCCTCTGAGCCCTTCCTTGCAGGCATATGTGCACACGAGGAAGTCAGCATTGGGATCGATGATCTTCAACATGCGTGTGTGGGTCACTAGATGTTTTAGGGATTGAAATCTTTCTTCACATTCTTGTGTCCACGTGAATTTATCTCCCTTCGTCTGGAGGGCAGTGATTGGACAACCAATCTTGGAGAATCCTTTTATAAATATCCTATAGTATCCTGCTAAGCCCATAAAGTATCTGATATCTGAAACGTCCTTTGGGGTAGGCCATTCCATGATAGACCTGATCTTGTTAGGGTCTACTGCAACTCCTTCTTCAGATATGATATGTCCCAAGTAATGTATTTGCTTCTGGAAAAAGTCACACTTGCTAAATTTGGCATAGAGCTGATGTTCTCTTAGCACTTGAAGCACAAGTCTAATATGTTCCTCATGTTTCTCTCTATTCTTGGAGTAAATTAATATCTCGTCAATAAAAACTAGTACAAATTTTTGTAGGAATTTGCTGAGCACATTGTTCATCAAGCACATAAAAGTGGCACGGGCATTGGTTAATCCAAATGGTACTACCAAAAACTCATAGTGACCATATCTCGTCCTAAAGGGAGTTTTTTGGATGTCTTCACCCTTGATTTAGACTTGATGGTATCCAGATCTCAAGTCAATCTTTGAGAAGATGGAAGCACCTCCCAATTGATCAAACGGGTCATCGATCCTGGGTAAGGGGTACTTGTTATATATGGTTACCTTATTGAGTTGTCTATAATCTATGCACAATCAGAGGGTACCATCTTTCTTTTTCACAAACAACACTGGTGCTCCCCATGGAGGCATGCTAGGCCGAATATAGCCTTTGTCCATCATTTATTTTAGTTGTAATTTAAGCTCAACTAGCTCGGGTGTGCTCATCCTGTAGGGTGTCCTAGACACTAGCACTGCTCCTGGTGCAAGTTCTATCGAGAAGTCAATGTCCCTTCTCAGAGGTAGACTCGATACCTCTTCCGAAAATACATCTCTATATTCTTTTAGTGTGGGGTGGTCTTCGAGGCTTGGTTTGTCATCTTCAACTGATTCCAGCACCTGTATCGCATATAGTGGACATCCCTTTTTGTAATACCTTCTCATTTGAAGGGATAATATTCATATCACCGAGATATGTTTTTGGATCCCTTGAAGGGTTATCCTTCTTCATTCTTCACTTACACATTCTAAGGTTTTATGGTAATAGTCCAGTCTAGCTTTATATGTGGCTAGCTAGTCCATACCAATCAACAGGTCATACGATCCTAGGGGTAGTATGCTAATGGTTGCTTGGGTGGGGAATTCATCCATAGTGAATTGGCAAGCTGGTATGACCTCCACTACCTTTCTTTTGGTGCCAGTGGCTAACTGTACCAACCATGGCTTGGCGTGTTTACGTGGCTATAATTTACACTTATTAATAGCCTTAGGAGATATATAAATCAAATTTGAACTAGGGTTAATTAGAATAGACATTAGATGGTTGGTGATCATACCTTCCATCTCCACCACTGAAGCTTGGTGGTCATCTTGTTTATTATCCAAGGCTGCATAAATTTGCGGCACACTCCTGGCCATGTTATTGATGGTGGTAGCTTCTTGAACATTGTAAATTCTCTAACTGTTTTGTTGTCGGTGAGGGCAGTCCCTCAGTAGATGTTCTTCTCCACAACCCCAACATTTCAAGGGTTCTCTCTTTGGGCTATAAATACTTCCTAGGGTAGATCCAGAAGGTTTATTTCTACTATGGGAGGGGAAATTTTGCTAATGTACACTTTGGCTTGGGAAGCTCATCCTTGATTCCTTTTTATAGTTTTTAAATCTTGGGGATTTAAACCCCTTTTTCTGGAATACTGAACTATTCTTCTGCTTCCATCCTTCGCAAGGTTCTGTCTGATGCCCAAGTTGTTCATAACAGTATCTTGCCTTTCGGATAGTGTCTTCTAGGGTCGTTGGCTCTTCAAACTCAATCTTGTTTTGATAGTCCTTAGGTAGTCCACTGATGAATCATTTCACCTTTTCCTTTTCTTCTTTTATATAGGGTACGTACCTCAGCAACTCGAAGAATCTGCTGACATATTCCTTTATGGTGAGTTTCCCCAGCTTGATTTCATAGAATTCATTAGTCTTTTCGTCGAAATAATTTTCCAACAGATACTTCTTCCTAAAGTATTTCTCAAACCGTTCCCAAGATAGATCCTCTTCGTGAATCCCTTTTACATTCTTAAGGTCTTCCCACCAAATGGAATCCTTTTCATTGAAGTAGAAAGTGGATACTCGGGCCTTCAAGTTTTCTAAGAAGTCATGGACTCTTAAATACTTCTTTATTCCAAGCAGCCAGGCCTCCACTTCCCCCCCCTTCTTTATTTCACTGTTGAAAGAGGGTTGTTTGGCCTTCTTGAATTTCTTGAGATTATGACTTTTGGAATGCTTTCGCTTCTTCCATTTTCTTCGGGAATAAGAACTAGTTCTGCACTAGAAGATCCCTCTGAGTTTCCAGTTTCCTTTCCAGAGGAATCATCCGATGCTTGTCCCTTATCTCTAGGGTGGACCTTTCTCAAGGTTCTCTTCCCAATGTGGCCACTTAAAATACCACGTTTTTGTATCTTATGTGGACTTTGAATTTCTTTGTCTGTCGTTGGTCCGCGTGACTGGTGTTAGGTCCATGCTGCAATTGTCTTTGTATGTCAGATAAACTCTGCAGCAAGAATCCATTAATTTCCATTTGCTTCTCTTGCTCTTTTATCAACCTCTCGTTGTTGGCCTTGCAGCTCTGTAGTTCGACCATGAGGCTCCTCACAGTCTTAGCTAGATCTAGAGGGGTCTCTACCACTCTCCTTTCATTAGAATCTTCGTCTCTATTGTGGGAGCCATCCCCCACTTCGTGGTGCATCACCATTCTATGCATCTACAGTTCCCCGTGGTTGATCGTCCGCTTGTGTGCAGGAAAAAAACTTGTTGTTAGTCAATATTTATATTCATTCATAACCAACGCATAATTCATATTTTTCAAATGCATACACACAATGGAAATTTTCATTCTTAAATTCAACTTTTGATAAAGGGGGTTAAGATAGAGGGTTACTCCTTTTAAGAGTACTTCAAATGGAGTTTTTGCACAACTTGTTCATGAGCCCAAGCAGGCCAAGTGTTGTAACCATGCTCTGATACCAATTTTTCACACACCCACTACGATGACTAATTTTTATTTTTTTTTGTCTTTTCTTTGAGGGACATAATCCCTGAATTTCTACGTGGCCTAGCATAGACCATCCCTTCCCTTATCCTCCTCCAAGTGACCACAACCCAGCCTTAGCACAAGAACCTTTTTCAACTCATGAGTTGGAGAGTTAAGGCTCTCGACTCCTCTTTCTCCAAACATCGATACCCGAAATGCGATACGGGTATGGCTCCCTCCTCACTAGTGCCTAATACATGTAATCATAGGCTAGGCTAAACACTAGCACTATTTGCATCTCGAGACTTCGCGAGTTGGAGTGTTGAGCCCTCGTGATCCTCCTTTGTGAATCCTCGAAACAAGATAAGTCAACAATGGGTTGACTCTTTCCCAGGCAACATGTGTCCACCACCTGTCACCTGCTTCCACCTTTGTCTAGGCGCTTGTTGTTACACCAGCTGTCAACCACGCGGTCCCCACCTAATGGATGTGCCAAGTGTTCACACGAGCCCTCGATGCTCACCACTTCACGACTTTTGCAGTCTAAAATAAATTCTTTCAACCTTTGAACCCCTGATACGTGATACCACGCGGAGGTTCTGATCCAACGGTTCTCCCATGGCTTAGATCCAATGACCATGATCACGTCGCAATTTCGCGAATCATGAGTTCATGCAGTCCTACCCTTGACCACTCCAAGTCACGATTCAGCGAAATGTTACTCGACTGCGACGCGTCCTGTGCCGATGGATGGTTATGAATACTTCAGGACTTTTAAGACGTTGTTGAGTCCACTCTCCTACCTATGCAAAGGTTAAGATTGATGGTCAATAGAGCTCCGTCAAATCCTTGGATCTACAGTCCTGTATCCCATCGCTACTTGTGAAGGCTGAAAGGGTCGAGGTTTTAACACTTGTGCTCCTCCTCTAGATCCATCGGTCTTGACAGATTTGGGGTATTTCCGAAAGGATTCCGACCATTCGTCTACCAAACGATGGGGTATTCTCTTTCAATAATTGGACTCACTATCCTTTCTGAGCTTGAATCATGAAATTCAACCTCTCGGAGCTTCAAAATCCCACGACTCCGAGACCTTAGAGAGCTACTCTTTCTTGCATAAGGTTTCCAGACCCGGATCACATGAACCTTCAGACAGTTCTTGGGTAATTGTCCCTGATCTTAGTTGAGTCTCTGGGTAATGGTTCGGTACGGTTCCAAGGTTTATGGGGTAATTCCCAGGGAAGAGTACTCTCGAGGAGCCTTCCCAGAGTATTACAAGAATCAAGAAAACAAGATGATTCTCGGTGGAGCGAAATCATGCCCCGGACTTAATCATTTTTATAGAAACCAACTATGGCATGTAAGTATACACACACATCCATTATTTCCAATCTAAAATGCCAGGCAATCATTCCACATAGAAATCATTATGGGCATATAAACATGAGCATGTATTCATGATATTCAATTCAAAATACAAGGCATAAAACACTTATCAGATATGCTAGGCATGAATAAACTGCTGAGAGGGGTGCTCGTATCCACCCAACCGTAGGCTCAGTGACTCCAAACGGATTTACCACTAGCCACCCCCAAGCTAGACCACGAAGCTTTGAGATTTAGTCTCCTACTTCCAGCTCAACAGAAGTCAGGGACAAAGGTTACTCTCCTTCTCCTGATACAGAAAAATAATCCAGGATGAAGGTTACTCTCCTTCTCCTATGTTCAAAACTCACTATGTTTCCAGAGTTTCTCTAATTCTCTTCCACGATCCCTGTCACACACGCTCTCTCTCTTCTACCCTTTACCACACTTCCTCTCTTGCCTTTTTCTATGCAAGATTGCATGTGACACAAATTTCCCTGTACGTGGTCAGGTCTGATATTTTTTATGGATGGGCGGTTCACCCCCATCCCCTCACTAACTCTTAAGGAACCTCCCCACCTACCAATCTAAAGGAAAATTCATTCTAGGGTCAGAGAGTTTCTTTGGTCTTTGAGCAAGTAAAAACCAATAAGGTACTGGCTCGGTGGAAGTTAACACAACCATTCCAGGTCCCTTCCACCACCTCTCATTAGCCATCGTGGTCTATTTTAGGACATCCCCCTCCCAGTAGTCATGCAACACATATTCATAACATAATTTACATTCATTGACCTTTTATACAAAGGTTCGTCAAATCAAACCTTCACATCATTGAGTTTTCCATAGTTCTTGGCCAATATAGTTATTTTTACAGACTAGGGGAAACGGGGTGTTACAAAAGACTTCATGAGGTATAAATACGGCTGAAAACAAAGACCTTTGAATAAGGAATATAATCAGGCTCCACAACCAAGACTCGAGAGTCTCTCTAGGGTCTTAGTGGGAGATATTGGTTACATTTTATTTTCAATTTCTTTCTAAGTTTTCTAAGTGTTCTGAGTTAGGTTGGGTCTCTTGTCACCTTGCAGGTGCCTACCATCTTCCCTTTGCCAAGTTTTTTGTCCAAAATTTTTCCTTTTTTCAAAATTTATAGAGGTGTACGTGACCTATTCTCTATACAACACACATACATACGCGTTATGAATTATATACATCTCGCATACATATGCAGGATGGCCATGAAAAACACACATATCTGTTGTTTTGGAGATTTTTTTTCAAAATATTTTCCTTTTTCTATAGGAAACTTGTGGTTCCCAGGTCTTCTTGAGTTCCAAAAGCTTTCGTTGTTTGGGTTTTAGACAGTTTACAGGCTCAGATTGTTTATGAAATAAAAAAATAAATCATCTTGTCTCTCTTTGTTTCCAAGCATTTTTTTATTATTTTTAGCTTGAATTTCAAGAAAAATGAGTTGCATTAAAAAATATATATATCAAGCCATGAATCGTGGATGCTGCAGTTTCTTTTAGCATCTTTTGTTAGTTTTTCTTTGATTGGAAGAAAAAAAAAACTAGTTTTTTAGGTCTCTTTCTTTCATTGCATTATTATTTGGAAAAGAAAATGAATTAGCATAGGGTTGTGTTTTCTTTTCATCTTGAAAGAATTTCAAAAGAAAAATAAGAAAGAAAATCCTTTCATTTTCTCTTTTGTTTCACTTGAAAGTTGCATTGTGCCTCTTGCATGGAATGGAGAAAAGATTGAATTTTTAGGTTTGAATTTTTGTTCATGATTTTTTCTTGAAGATATTTTTCATTTGTATAACTAGTGTACATTATTCTCATAAATTTCATTTTTTCAAGAGTCTCAAACAACGTAATTTTCACTTTCGTTCCTTGACTAAGAAAATCCCCTAAAATGAACGTGCTAATCTAAAACATATTAGTAACATTTTTTCTAAGGTTCATCAATATCTTAGGTTAGGGCCTTGGATTGGATGTGGAGAGGTAAATTCTCCAAGGCCAGCCAAAACTTAACTTAGCTATGAGTTCTAGTGTGTTAAAAATACACCTTGTAATTACTCAATCTCGGAAGCCCCTCTAACACAAGAGTCAAACACAAGGCTGCATGGAGGACGGTGATGGAGATATCCACTCCTAATCCTGACAAAGCGTTTGGGAGAGTGTGTATTGAGGGTGAATCCTGTAGCGTTACTGGACCGACTTGTCTCAGAAATATAATACACTTGGATCCGTCCAAGGTACTCTAAGAGTGATTCTAGCCCTATTGTGTTTGAGGTCTCAGGAGGATCTTTGTGCTTAGTTACCCTACCCATACACTCGCTCGGATGTAAATTGTACCCCCCTAGTTGTTGATTATAAGTTGGTGGCCTAGTTTCCATTATATAGGTCGAAAGAAAGGTGACTGCAAGGGGTTTATGGTGATACATGAGGCAAACTCTATACTCTTTGTGTTACACACAAAGGGATAGTCGATCAAAGGTTTAGGTAACTGCTTCTCATGGCCAGTCATTTACCTTTGTGAATTATTTGGATGATCAAAACATCATCTCTCTGGGTCAAAAACATTCAAAAGGGTAGTTTGTTTGGTTTCTATATGTTCACGATTTTCTTCTTAGTGGTGTGCCATGTTCTCCCTAGTTTTCCATAACGATTTATTCATCCATTTATTTGCGTCTCTGAACTAAGGTGGTATACCGCCCACTCCACCAGTCATGATGAATTTTTGGTCTTCCGCTTAGAAACGTGGAGCCGCCTCTTTATAGGAATTGTTTTTTATACCACTGGTTTTCCAGAGTCAGTGTGTGATACTTTTGCAGACTTGAACGATCCCGCAAGGGAATAACTTGTACATAAGATATTCATGTCTTAAGTTCCCGATGATACCAACCATGGAACCCCTTTGCAAGGGGATTCTGGTAATTTTCCTTTCTTTGGAAACGTCTGTGTCCCTTTGATAGCCACTTTGTACATACCTGGGTTGAATGTGGGACTATCGGTTTGGTTGGGTACCATTACAAATTTCCTGAATGATCTTGACAGTTCTCAGTTAAGCATCTTATTTCATAGTCTTCATTTTGATGTTCCTTCATTAGCAAACTCTTCTCCTCCTCCTTCTACCTTCTTTGGTGAAAATCTAGCTACTAGTAACCAGAAGTCTAAACGAAACATAAAGAGGAAAAATAGGAAGAATAAATCACCAACCTCTGTGAGTCATGTTGGAGATAGGTCGTCAATCTCTACAAGTCATGTTGAATACCAACACCCAGCCTCTGCCAGTCATGTTGGGGGAAAATTTCTAGTCACTTCTAGTCATACTGGTGATAGGTTTATAGCCTTTGTTACACATCAAAATGCCACACTTAAGTACCTCACCCTAAGTGTCACAACTATCGTAAAGGTGTCATATGCACATTGTTAAGTGTTGCATACACCGTAACACCATGAATAACACATCCAACAATCCCTAGTCAATGTGAAGGAGAAATATATTATATGAAGGTCAAAATACTATGTGCACATGAAATATTTATTAATATTCATAAAAAAGAAATTAATTTAGTGTGAGAATCCAACTCACATTTAGTTTCCTAATCTCAATGAGAGGTTGAGAATATCATGGATGGTTGAGATATTTTCTCAAACCAAAATCCTATTTTGATGGATCTTGAGAGATATTTCCTCCCTAAAATCCTGGAGAGATATTTTCTCCCTAAAAATATTGGAGATCCCATTTTATTGGATCTAGCGAGTGATATTCTCCATGGTGGTTAAGCCTCCAAATCCTATATAATGAGGGATTTCCATGGTGAAGAGAAGGAATATTAGATGTATCAAACCTTTGATTCTGGAAAAAGGAGGAAGCTTGGAGATATCAGACCTATGATCGTGGGATTCATGAAAGGGTCTAGACAAGGAGATATTGGAGGAGTGTTTCATCATCATCCATGCTTGTAAGTATCTCTTTGGGATCTCATTTTAATATACTTGGAACATTTCCTTCAAGATTGTGTATTCTTGCATGTTCTTGAATATTGTTCCTTCAATATTTGTAGATGAATTTGTTTGATCTAATCTTGTAGAGTAGGATTTCTTTTTTTATGTTTTTTTTCTATTGCATTGCAAGTATTAAGTTGTGCTAAGAAGTTTGGAGATCAGGATTAGATTGGAAGTAGCGAGGGAAAACTTCAAAAATAGGTGCATCACACATTTTTCCCCCTCTCTCTCTCT
This sequence comes from Picea glauca, assembly GCA_000966675.3. Taxonomy (NCBI): domain Eukaryota; kingdom Viridiplantae; phylum Streptophyta; class Pinopsida; order Pinales; family Pinaceae; genus Picea; species Picea glauca. The sequence goes on from JZKD02S1725184.1 coordinate 24,613, forward strand.
TTCTTTTTAGTTAAACTAAATTCAAAGGGATGTTAGTGTCCACTTTTGTTTTTTTGTCTTAGTATTAGGGGTCAATAATCCAAGGGAAATTTCACCTATCCGCAGGGGAATATTTCCGTAACAAAAATTGGAGACTCCACTAGGGAAGGACATTGAATTGTGTTTCCTTGGATCATCTGATCTTTTTTTCACCTTTAGATCTTATTTTTTGTTTGTTTCTGATCTACTCCCTTTTCTCTCTTCTTCATTGAATATTTCACAGTCTTTGGAAAAGTTTTTTGAGTTTTTATCCTCTTTTATAAGTTTTTGGGAAGGGAAACACACCTCTGCTGTATAAACCAGAGCACTGATCTAGGATAAATTCTCCTCCATAGTGTATAGCAGAGCGTTGTAGCACTCTGTCCCTTTGGAAACAGGAGCATTGATCTCCTTTTCTGGGTTTTTCTGCCCTTTTTTGCTCACTTTTTCTCAGTATAATCTTGAGGAGATTTTTTCTCAGATACATTTGAATAATATTAACTTTTCTTTGCTAAGAGTTGGGAATTTATCACTCATTTATGTTTATCCTATGAGTCGGCAAATTTTCTCTTAGTTATGGTCCCATTTGGTTAACAAGATCCCTTCATTCTTTTTGCCTTTTGAGTTTATCCGATCTTTGTCTCGTAAATATTTCAGATTTCTTGACTATTTAGGATTTTTCATCAACTAAGGTTTGCAAAAGTTTCTTGGTATTGAGCCTTCTTGTCTTCATTTGAAACATCTCACTTTTCTAGATGATTAGGATTCTTATGAAAACCTAGATTGATTTTTGTTTCTTTTTGCTCTTCATCTGAGGATTTTTGTGATTGTTTATCTTATTTCTCTTTTTCATCGAGTTTTTGATTGAATGAGTTATCATACTTGTTTCTTTCAGTTATCGTTATCCTTTGAGTGCATTCTTTGTTTGAATTTATTTTTACTTCATGTCTTTTGTATCTGCATTTGACTTTTTCATTTTGATTGAAAGTAATGAAGCATTAAAGGATTTGCATTTGCTTTATTTTAAAATCAAATAAAGGAGATAATTTTGTTCTTGCGTTTGGGTAGTGTAGTATATTGCATTTAGAAAATTGAGTTTGGGAATCGGGTACTTTTGTTGAAAAAAGTTGAACCTCTTCTCCATCCTGTATGTATGATTCATTGAAATAAAATATTTGCATCTCATTATTCTTCATTCTTTTGGAGTTGAGTCTAAAACATCATAAGTTTCACTTTCACACCCTTTAGTAAACAACAACCCTAAAATGAAGTGCTTATAAAATAGGTCATACACTTTTATATTATCTAGTAGAGAACCTACATTAGATTAAAGTGTAGGGCTTTGGAATAGGTTGGGAGAATAAATTTCCAAAGACATTAGAAAAACATAGAATCTTGGACTAGGGAGTCGTATATCCAATTGTTCGTATAAGCATAGTTGGGATCCCCCTCTCACACATGGGTTAAAAATGAGGTCGTGTGTGGGAGAGAAGCGAAGATTTCCCCTCTGAAGCTTAACCCACATAGTGAAAATATCATATATTGGGGGTTATTCCTAAGAAATTACTTGTTTCATTTGGTCTCAGAGCTTCATGAATCCCGAGTTCATTTGGGGTTCTTAGTAGTATTACAGTCCACTTATCTTCAGTTCTCTTGAAGAATTTTGGACTTGTTATCCTGCCCATACATTTCTTCTTGAATGTCGGTTGTACCCTCCCGGAGGCTGACTACGAGTTGGTAACCTTAGTGGACTATATTTGTAGGGTTGATACACAAGGTGACGATGAATGGGAGTATTTTTCGTACCTAGGTTAGACCTTGGTAAAACTGACTCAAGATCCTTGGAGGGTACACACACGGGTAAAAGCGTGTGGGAACTTGTACCAAGGCATAAGTCTTTTAAACATGTCACCAAGGTAACTGATCCACCTACTCTATCCCAACCCCTTCCTATAATTATCTCACGATGTTGGATTTCATCACCAACTAATGGTTTCATTGTGGGAAGGTTTGTTTAATTGTTTGCTTCTTACATTTGTAGCATGTGTTGTTTGTTTTCCTTCATGGACCTTAGGCCGATTAAGTGTCAATGACATCAATTACTGGGAGTACCAATGAAGGAACCCATTTTCCCAAGGAAACTTTTACCTTTCCTTGTTTTGGAAACGTTGGTCCTCCGTGCATTACCACATTGAGTCTTTCGAGACTCACCATCGAGTTACCCGTTTGGTTGTTCCCCACTCTGGTGATCTCTAATTTTCCTAGTGCTTCGAATGCACCTAATTCTTCGGATGTAAGCACACCACCCATAGATCAACCTCATGTCAACTTTTTGCCTTCTTCACCCATCATATCTCCTTCCCTTTCTCCTTCTTCGCCTAGTAAAATCTCTAAAGCAAGTAGCCAGGTTGATAAGGAGATGAAGAAATGGAAGGGGAAGAAGAAGACGAATAAGAAATAGACCAAGCCTCCATATGCATCAAGTCATGTTGGATCTGAGAAACCAACTACTATTAATTATATTGGGAGTGTTTATAATGTCAACAATTCTAAAATGAAGAATCCTAAACCCAAATTCCATTGCAGGCTTTGTAAGGGTGACCACTTTTTGAGGGATTTCCCTAGTCTCCTGTTATAGAAAGATTTTCCTCACCCCATGCAATCTTGCACAAAAGGCCTTTTTCCATTTCCCTATGAAGACTTGTAATACCTTTTTTTTGCAAATCCCAGAGCTAAAAATACAATTTTTCCACATATACACACCTTGCCTATTATACAACATGAGTATACACAAGTTGCACCACTACAACCTGCGTACATCAGGTAATATGCCCAAAAATGAAAAAATGGTGTCACTTTTCCATGTCACATCACAAGATGAATGATCTTTGGCCTTCGATATATTGGAAACGTTCTGAATCGGCCCTTCAGTTCCACTTGAAGGCTATAAATGGGCCAAATCTTAGCTATGGAAAAGAGGATAAAGAATTCAACTTTGAAAGAAAAGTTACTTTGGAGGAATTATTCACTTCACATTGAGTCTGCATCCATTTATCCTTTAAGTCTAAACACATTGTCCATCCCCCAAGCTCTTCCCTTATTGATTGAGAACTTCATTGTCTCTCTTATATGATCTTGCATTTGGTGGAGGCCCAATTGGAAGGAACTTAGTTTATCTATTCCAAACCATGCCGACACAGAAATATGTAACTTATTCACTTCTACTGATTACATCTTAATAGAAATACTATTTTCTCATCCAATTGATATATTGAAAATATTTGAATTATTATTCCATGGGCGTATTTGTTATGAATATGATGTATTATGCGATTGAATGTGCTAACATCATATATTATCACCATATGCTCGTGTTTCTTGGTTGTTGAGGACTAGTTGCAGGTATATTGCTTTGGTTCAAGTGCTCAACGATGGACTTCATTGAATGTCTGGATGAGGTAGGCCTTTTATCTTGTCTTGCTATCATATTTGTCTATATAGAATAATTGGGAATAGAGTTGATTTTTGCAGTCATTTGCATCTGTTGTGGTTTACCCCTAGCCATAGAGAGATTTTCCTCATAATAAAATTGACGACCATACTGGGGAATGAATCTTTTTTTTTTGGGTTTAGAGTGTTTTTCTTGTTAGATTTCTCTCATTCATATTGAGTTTCTTTTCGGATGATTGCTTGACAACCTCTGTTCACTCTGGTTCTGAGTCTTTTAGCCTTCTCCTTAGCCTAGATTTGTTTTGACACATATACATAGGTTTTTGCTTGACAGTCACATACATACGCACGTTGTCCTTCTACAAGCTACGTACATGCGCTCTTTTCCCTTGAACAGTCGTGTACATCAAGATTTGTTGCATGTTTGTTGGGTAGGTTTTGATGATTGTCGAGTCTTCTTGGGTCTCTGTAGTGATTGTTAAGTGTCTGTGGAATGACAGGAAACTTGTCTTTGGTTGAATTTTTGGGCGGTGCCTTTCTCATCATCTTTTCATTTTGATTGTCCTTGTACATCAGGCTAGGTGTTTTTCTCCTTGATATCTTACTTAGGTTGTCTTTGTCTATACACAATAGAGTCTTTATATCAAGTTGTTATTGAGTCCTTTCATTTTCATTTTTCTTATATTGAAAATACAAAAAATATTAGGCCTTTTACATTGATTGGCATTTTGATCTTTTGAGTCTTTGTCAATTATATTAGTGCATGTATAGAAAGATTGCATTTTTATTTTAGAGTTGCAGAATTGAATTGAAAATCACATTTTTAAGAAGCATATCATTTATTGGAAATTGAAGTTAGAACTTTGCATTGTATTCATTTTCATTTTCTTTACTTGTTGATTCATAACATCACTAGTTTCACGACCGCACCTTTTGAGTAAGAAAGGCCATTAAAATTAACGCTATAATTTAAAATTGAT
>JZKD02S1725184.1:29070-40947 GCA_000966675.3 Picea glauca
TCCAACTAAAACCAGCAGGTATGGAAGAGATACTTTATGGCTGCTAACACTCAGGATGACCAATAACATTGTGACTTCAAACATTATTGCAGAGAAAGCCATCACGATTCATTCCAAGAAAAACACAATTTCACACATTTTCCATACTTAAGGAAAGCACAAACCCATACGTCTGAGCCAATATCTATTTCATAACCAGAGAAAACTCATGGATGAAAAAAAAAAACATACCTGTAAACAAAAGCACCTTAAAAACGTGAATTGGCTGAGTGGTTCTCCCTTTTCTTGAAAGTCAGAGCCTAACCATAGCAAAACCCAGTTGAACAATATCCCAACTAGGGTGGCAGCTGGTGGAAGGAGTAGGAGTGATGCGTAGTAAATGCACATCACATCCATGCTCAAACTTGTTTAATTCCTTAGTACACGCCAGCCGCTAATACAACAAATCATCCAATTGAACCATGCACTGAAACCAAAAACCCTTAATTTCCAAGAGCGCCACCCACATCACATATTACTAGTTCCAACTATACATTAATGTATATCAACTATATATCCATGTAATTCAATAAATCACATAGCTATTGATTGTTAGCTAATATTTACAACAATCATTCAAATGCATATAGTGTAATATGTTAGTATAGACCATTTCCCTTTTTTTGCATTCTTTGTTTATATTGCCTTATCTCCTCTCAATTTCCCTTTATTTGTTGTTACTAACATGTATCTTTTGCAGGTGTCACAAGTAATAAATCTAGGGCTAAATAGAAAGGTAAAAACATATATCATAAGCCATTATGTCATTTGAGTCTAGAGCAAGAGAACAACATGTATTATCCCTTATCCATTTGTCGTGAATAGAATCAATATTGATCATCAATCATTCTCAATCCTGTAAGTGGTGTCGAATAGCAGTAAAACATCAAACAAGACCCAGATCCGATCCTCCAACTAACAAGGGGGTCCCACCTACCATCATTATATATATATATATATATATTATTAGCTTATAGTTAATAGGATTCAACAATGCTTTGTGGGCGAAATCCTCATTTTGATTTTAATCGTCAATAAACTGGTGACTCCACAGGGAAATCTGTTTTCAATAGATTTAGAAATTAGAACTCATGGTTTTGCAGACTAGAATANATATATATATATATTATTAGCTTATAGTTAATAGGCTTCAACAATGCTTTGTGGGCGAAATCCTCATTTTGATTTTAATCGTCAATAAACTGGCGACTCCACAGGGAAATCTGTTTTCAATAGATTTAGAAATTAGAACTCATGGTTTTGCAGACTAGAATAGAAAATTTAGAAGATATAATCAGAATAATTATGCAACAAGGGGAAGTGAGTGGATTTAATGGAAAAATGACCGGGAATTTGGGAATAACTAATGAAAAATCTTAAGTATGAGGGGGTTTATCCTTGTATGCATAATCATTCAACCAGATTCGACTCTTTCTCCAAGAAAAATTAATGGACCTACTCTTTTATTTCTCAAGTGGATGAAGAAATGGAAAGAAGAAGTGGGAGATAACCAATCTCTTTATAAGACAACATTGAAAGTAGATAACAAATCCAAGTATGTCTTCAGGGGAAACATTGTAACAACTATGTAATCTTGATTGTTATTAACTAACAATAACTTGCAGGAGCGTCATTATGGCACAAATGATCTAACATTTTATTCTTGGCCCAAAATCAATTAAAAAATATGGCAAAACAATAAAAATACTAATCGAATAAAATTGCAGAAAATTAAAATAGCAGGAATAAAGTGGTAGAAATGTCAAAGCAGTAGGAAATGTTTAAAACAAAAAAAAAGAAATCAACTACTGTAAACAGAAAAGAAAAATGGCAAAAACTAAAAGCAAAGTTGGACTACTAAAATATAGAAAAATTCATACAGCATTAGGGATTTTCAAGTTGGTTCCACGTATTGCTTCAGGTGAGAACCATAAAAACAATCGCTCCTGTAAATCTTTTAGAATGTAAGAATTGGTACCTAATACAAAAGAAATCTTGAAAGGACCCAACCATGATTTTTGAAACTTTGAATGTCTTTCCCTATCAGCATGAGTTGAATCCCATAGAAACACTTTTTCATTGAACTTAAACTTGACAGTATTGACACTCTTGTTAAAATATTTATTAACAGTTTGTTGTCTAATTTTAATTTTATCTAAAGCAAACATCCTTTTCTCTTCCAAAGCTAGTAGTGCATTTATCCTTTGTGAAATGTCTAGAGAATTTAATTCTTTGATCTGTAGCATCAACCTTAAGGAATAAAGTTCCATCTCAGTTGGAAGAATGATTTCTTGACCATAAAAAAGTTGGAAAGGAATGCAACCAGTGCCTACCTTGGCAGTAGTTCGATCTGCCCAGAGGGTGTAAGTGAGGAGAGTGTTCCACTGACGGGGCTTATCTTCGATAAGCCTTTTGAGGATTCTTACCAGATTTTTCTTGGTAGACTCAACCTGGCCATTCACTTGGGGATAATAAGCTATAGGTGAAATTTTTAACCCCCAATTTAGCTAAGAATTGAGCCAACTTAGCATAAATGAAATCCGGACCATTGTTTGTAATAATTTCCAATGGAAGACCAAATCTGGAAAAAATGCTATTTTCAAGGAAATAAATTACGTGATCATCTGTGGAATTCTTAAGTGGGACAACTTCAGACCATTTTGTAAAATATTCTATTGCTGTCAAAATGAAAAGTTGTCCAGCTGAAGAAGGAGGATTAATTGGATCAATAAAATCCAGTCCCCACTTTGAAAAGGGAATGTCTGGTAGGATAGGTTGTAATGGCATGGATGAAAGGCATTCCTTCCTAGAAAATTTTTGGCACTTGTTACAATATCTCAAAAAAAAATAGAGTCACGAAAGATTGAAGGCCAATAGTATTATTTTCTAATAATCTTGAAAGCAATGGTTTTTGCAGAAAAAATGACCTCCTACATGAATGACAGAATTTGAAGAACCATGAGCTTCTTGCAACAATTTATGTGTGTCTTCATTGTTTACATAGTGAAGTAGCACACCATCAGTATATATTCTAAATAAGAAGTCTCCCATAATGACATATCTTGCAAATTCAAGACAGAGTCTTCTCCTTTGATGAGTCTCTAAGTTGTCTGTACATATTTGGTTCCATAAATAATAAACCAAATTCTTATACTAGATATGTTCAGACACAGGGAGGATCTGATCATCAATGTAAAAGAGATATAAAAGGGAACTATCTTCTTCATCAATTTCTTCAAGATTCTCAACATTTTGATCCAAGTGAAAGGCTAGGTCACATCCCTTGATAGTGGTATAAGTCACGATATTCAAATCATTCTCCTGGATCTTGGCAAGCTGAAAGGTAAGACTGTGAGAGAAAAAAGTTGACAGCAGGTAAAGGGACCTTTACCAACATATGCTTACCTAAAATGAAGTGGAAAAACTTTTCAACAACCTGAACAAGAGTGAAAGCATGTTTCTCAATAAATGAATATTTAAGTTCATCATCAGACAAACTTTGACTCATGTAAGCCACTAGTTTTTCATTTCCTTGGTCATCATTTTGCATGAGGACAACAAAAATTGCCTCCTCAGTGGCATTAGTATATATCGTGAATTCCTTGTCAAAATCCAGCTTCGCCAAAACTGGTGCGGGACTGATCACTTTCTTAATCCCTTCAAAATCATTTTCAACATCATTCGTCCAAGAAAAATAATGATCTTTCTTAAGAAATTATGAATTGTCTTGACCATCACAACAAAATATGGAACAAAGCTACAGACAAAGTTAATAACCCCCATAAAATCTTGGACCTCCTTCTTGGAAGTGGGAGCAAGTAGATTAAGGATAGAAGTGATCCTTTCAGGATCAATGCTTATTTCTAAATCAAAGACGATGTGTCCAAGGAGATTTCCCTCGGTAATGCCAAAAATGAACTTGGAAGGATTCAGAGAAATGGAAAATTTCTTACATTGCATGAAATCTTTTCGCAGATGACCAAAATGATCAGATCAGATTTTAGAGTATACCATTAAGTCATCAAGGTAGATCTGAATGATATTACTGATCAAATCGTCAAAAATTATTTGAATACCTCTTTGAAATGTGTAACCTTCATTAGATAAGCCAAAAGGCATACGTTCATAAGAAAAGTTACCCCAATGAGTAATAAAGGTGGTTTTATATTTATCTTCCCCGTTTACTTTGATTTGGTTGTAACCAGAAAAACCGTCAAGTAAGGACATCATTTATGACCCTGCAACTTGCTACAAAATCATTTCCATGTTAGGGAGAGGGAAGTGATCTTTTATACTAGCTTGATTTAATGCACGAAAATCAACGCATAATATTATCTGACCAGTTTTTTTACGAACAGGAACCAAATTTGAAACCCATTGAGAATACTTGACCAGAAAGATGATCCCATCCTTCAAGATTTTTTCCAACTCCTTTCGAATAGTTTCTTCTAGTGCAGGGTTGACAGGCCTTTGTTTTTGCCTGACTGGTTTTATGCCTTCCTTAATTGGAATGGCATGTTGTAAAAGACCAGGATCAAAGCCATGAATATCCTCATAATACCATGCAAAAACATCTTGAAATTCACCAAGAAGCTTGGAAAACTTCACTTTCTCTTCATCTAAACATTTGGCACCTATTTTAACATTATTTGGAGTCTCGGGTTTCCCAATGTTCAAGGAGATGGTTTCACCCACCTTCCTTTTCGAATCCTCTTCTTTCTATTTCTCCTTGTTGCCTACATCGCTCGAAGAAAATGAATAAAATGAACTCTCTAGAGGAGTAAAGCCTTTAGGAATCTTGTTATCTTATATGGATATAATCTCCTTAGGCTTAAAAGGTTCATTTTGAATAAAAGAAAAAAATATTTCATAGTTAGGGAAGACCTACCAAGATTCTATATTGTCGGGGATATGTGGTCGATACAAGGATTGGAAAGTATAATCAGGTCTGTGTGGAAGAAGTTGTCGATTAGGAGAGGCTGCAAAAATAGTTAATCGATCAACCATTGAGTTTAACTCCCTCTTAACATGAGTTATGTGGAAAGATAAAAGGTTTGAGATGAGCGCCCAAACGGTTTGGGTGTATCGTTTCATTAACTTGTTGCTAGGAGAGTAGATTTTACGTACAATATTACCACAAGTTCAGAATCCCCAAAAACTGAAAGGTGACTACAACCAAGATTATAGGATTTCTCAATACATAATAATAAAGCTTCGAATTTCATAACATTGTTAGTGCAAGTGAACTCTAACCTGTAAGAAAAGTTAAGGATTTTTCCTATAGGAGAAATCAAGATAATTCCAGCTATGTTACCTTCATTAGATCATAAGCCATCAAAGTACATGTGCCACATACCATCATATAAATCGATTTGTTCCATGGGAATGTTATCTTCCTCGGAAAATATGTAATATACTCCTAGGTCCTCTTCGATATAGTTTACGTTAGGTTGTGGGACACTCTCTATGTAAGGTGATATCCTTCCTTCTCTAAGGACTATAATGTTTTTTTCGTTCCGAGGAACGGATAAATGTGTTTCGTCGAGTGAGAGGTATCCACCCGTTAAGGCTTTCCAATCTATTCCCAAGATGATTGAGTAATTTCTCACTGACATATCAATTACCTGAATGTTGAGGGTTGTCCTTATTTCAAGATGAGTGCACAGAACTAAGGTTACATATTTAATCTCACCTATGGTATTTTGTTGTAGACTATTATAGGAGAGCATGCTTCTGGTGTTTAAATTTGTACAAGACAAGCCTAGATCTTCCATGATAATCTTTGACATCACACTTTGACCCAAACTTCCATCAATGAGGCAACAATGGGCAATTTTATCCATAATATTTATAGAAATATAAAAAGGGGGATTTTTTACAGGATATCTAAAGTTATGTACACCTACTTTATTTATAGAAGAATTCTCTTCATTTATCTCTTCACAAATATTGGCTACAACGGAAACTTTTCCTTCCATGAATTGTTTCAAATGCATCTTTTGTTCAGGGACGTCAACCATGTCTAGAAGGGTTGCATCTGCTTTGATGTTGGCCAACTGATTCAAGATATTGTATTTGGAAGAGATGAGAGGGGGATCAATTCCTTGACTCTTAGGAACTTTCATAACCTAGACAGTAGCAACGGGTGAGGATAATCTCAGGCTAGAAGAACTGCGGGGAGGCTCAATTTTTCCCTTGGGAGCATAATCCTTGTTCCTAGTATTGATTACCATGACATATTCTGGCTCTACAAAATCTAGGAAAAATATAGTTGCTTCTTGTCTTTTACCAAATATCTCATCTTTGACACTCTTCCTTACCTCATAGGTGGTTTCCTCATGATGTTCCTCGCAGAAGCTACACTAGCTTCGAGGCAAGATGGCCTTAGGCTAAAAATTGTTCTCAATTGGATTTCCAAAGGGGGACGCGGAAGAGGATGAAGCTCCATGAGTGAGAGTTGAGGCATTCCCTCTTCTCTCAAGTGCCATCATACGATTGTTCATATCTTGGACTAATTGTAAGAGGGTGAACATGTCTGTTTATTGATTCTCCCTGGGGAAGACTTGTTCTTTCAAGCTGTTCTTCATAATCTGAACAAGTATGTAGAGAGGAACCGATATTATCAATGGATTTTTCCTAAAGCCTATCATGGTAGGGGGAAGGCAATGCATTGTAGTAATGCATGAAATAGTCTTGGTTCTGAGGGAGGATGAGTTACAGGATTTGATTTTATAACTTGGTGAAACACAAGTTGAAAGACTTGATGGTATCACCATCCTTATAGGTGATGTTATTGTATTCCCTTAACTTTTCGGCTGGTCTTTTAGATTTCCCATAAGTGGATCTGAACCAATAGATTAAATCCTCCCAAGTAGACAAAATCTTAGGAGGAAGGTCAAAGAAATCGACCGCAGCCTTTCCTTCCAAGGAATTGACGAATAAGCGCATGCAAGTATCATTATAATTGACTCCTATGTTATGAAAAGCATTATAAAATTCCACCAGGTGTTCATTTGTAGTAACATTGTCATTTCCTGAGAACTTAGGAAGATTCTCCTTGAACTTAGGGAGTGGATGAGTAGCAGACGCTAAGTTAAGAGGAGAGGACACATTCCATGGTGTGGTTGTGGTGTCTTATTCAAACTGAAAAAGCCCATACTTTTTAATGAATTTGGTAGGATTTGTGGTAGATTGAATAGGGATATGGTGGCTATATAATCTACCAATCATTGACAAAGATGAAGCCTAAGAGGAGGAATCACCTCTTGTACCATCAGAGCCACCACTAGATGTCATCCCACGGACGATAGATGAGGGAAGAAAGACGAACTAGACGAATCAGACAAAGTTCTCCTTAGAGCACTTTGTTGGGTAGATAACACAAAATTCCTTATTCCTATTTCAGAAATAGGATTGATTTTTGGTGATAATCCTCTCCTTCTTCTATAAGCACAAGAAAGAAAGGCCAAAAATGAAGAAACAAGATGATCAATGTTGATTTCTAGGCCATCTATGTCTAGCTTCCCAAAATTCTTGTGCACTAATATCTCGTTCAATTGTTGCCGAAGAATGATTAAGCTCAGTATAGATGTTGGAAGTGTCTAAAATGGTGTTAAACATATTCAAAGCAATGTTGGTTTGGTCTTGGAGACTGGGCTCAATGTTGGGCTGCCTTGCAATAGGTATAGTCATTAAGAAATAAAATATTCAAAGAATTAATATCAGAAAAATAGATGTATCGATGAAAATTGAGTATAAACATTAACCAGAGAGATATCAAAGATCTCCCCAGTATGGTTGCCAAATAAATGTTGAGGAGAAGATATGAAATGATATTACTCAAACAGTTTCAAATTTTTCTTGGCTAAAGAAAAATAGATGGGAATGTCACCCTAGGTTTGTAGCCATAAAAAATAAAATCCTAACTCACAAGTATCAGTTACAAGTGCTTAGCCTTGTCTTTTTCACAAATAAAAGACTGCTGGAAAATTCATTTTTATATGATTTTATGAATACAATAGTTGTTGAAAACAAGTGTAAAGATAGAAGTCAGACACCAAGATGATAATCAATATAGATGATAAATAAAGCAATCCTTTATTTCATTCAAATTCACCAAAGAGTCATTTTCTTTACAAAATCTCATACAGAAATTCCGGACCAAAGTCAAACTTAGACATCCCTGATCGAACATACAAAAGGACATTTGATAGAAAACCAAAAACTAAACTCTAAAATATGGATCATCTTGCCACAGATTGGTTCCCACTTGAATCTGCACAATAGCCTTTGTCAGTCATGAAAACTAATTCACAAATAGACAAGTCTACACAGACTATCAAGGATAGATCAACACCTCTGAAAAAACAAGTGTCTAAATGATGTAATTCATCCTTGAATGTTGTTGTTTATAATAAAACCAAGCTATCATAAAAGAGAATTAGGCTTGTGATAAATTAAGGAATGAATGAAAAGTGAAATATCTCAACATAAACTCAAAGAGAAAACCTTAGTATGCTTCTCCTTCTATCCTCTATCAACACTCAGACTTGAGGAAACAAGGGTTTGCTCTGTGGACCAACACATGGAGGCTAGAGTTGACTCCTCTTTATAGTGAAAAACCTTTGAGACCAACAATGCACACACAGGGAATACCACAACTAACTTCGTGGGCAGGCTGACAAATCTCATGACAAGAGAAGCTATGAACAAAGGATCAAGGCTCCATTTTGGCCTTGTAACGATACTTAGCACACACAAGGTACAACCCTCGTGGCTCTCCCAGCTAACCAACTAACCAGGCTAAGATGAAACGGAGCTGAGAATAAGCGATATAACCCACTGTGTGACCATTAGTGGCATGGACAACCCAATACCCAAGTGAATAATGCACAGTAACACAAGGTGCTTCCAAACCCTATAACCCCATAAAATCAAATGATTGGATAAGGTGATAAGAAAATATGGAGGCAACCAGCCAATCTGGACCAAAGGAAACCCTCCAACTAAAACCAGCAGGGATGACATAGATCCTTTATGGCTGCTAACACTTAGGACAACCAATAACACTGTGAATTCAAACATTATTGCAAAGAAATCCATCACGATTCATTCCAAAAAAACACAACTTCACATAGTTTCCATACTTAAGGAAAGAACAAACCCATACATCCGAGCCAATATCTATTTCATAAATAGAGCATACTCATGGATGACAAAAAAAAAAATACCTGTAATCAAAAGCACCTTAAAAAGGAGAATTGGTCGAGTGGTTCTCCCTCTTCTTGAAAGTCAGAGCCTAACCACAACAAAACCCAGTTGAACAATAGCCTGACTAGTGTGGTGGCCAGTGGAAGGAGTAGTAGTGACATGCAGTAAATGCATGTCACCTCTACACTCAAACTTGTTTAATTTCTTAGTACGCGCTAGCCACTAATCCAACAAATCATATAATTGAACCATGCATTGAAACCAACAACCCTTTATTGCCAATAGCACTACCCACATCACATATTACTATTTCCAACTATACAATAATGTATATCAACTATATTTCCATGTAATTCAATAAATCACATAGCTATTGTTTGTTAGATAATATTTACAATGATCATTCAAATGCATATAGTGTAATATGTTAGTATAGACCAATTCCTTTTTTTGAATTCTTTGTTTATATTGCCTTATCTCCTCTCAATTTCCCTTTATTTGTTGTTACTAACATGTATCTTTTGCTAGTGTCACAAGTAATAAATCTGGGTCTAAATAGCAAGGTAACAACAGATATCATAAGCCATTATGTCATTCGAGTCTAGAGAAAGAGAACAACATGTATTATCCCTTATCCATCTGTCGTGAATAGAATCAATATTGATCATCAATCATTCTCAATCCTGTAAGTGGTGCCGAATAGCAGTAAAACATCAAACAAGACCCATATTTGATCCTCCAACTAACAAGGGGGTCCCACCTACCAACATTATATATATATATATATATTATTAACTTATAGTTAATAGTCTTTAAAAATACTTTGCAGGCAAAATCCTCGTTGAAATTTTAATCGTCAATAGATAGGTAGAGGTCGTCAACAAGTCTCTCAAGATTATTTTGCAGAAAACTGTCAGCCAGAACAAATCTCACTGACATATTATGCTATATCCCGCACTGTGGGCATACAGAACGTCGATCAAGACTGACACTGGATTTTCTCCTTTCTAGTTAGTACACGGTGAGGAGTCGATATGACCTATTGAATACAAAATCCCTTCTCTTAGATTGGCAGTCGCGCTCCTCCCTGACACTTATGATCTCGAGCAACGCCTCATACACATAGAGAGCCTTGAAGAGAAGCATTGAGATGCCTTTACGACTATCGAGGAAAATAAAAGGCGTGTCAAGGTTCAATATGATAAGTTTGTCTGTCCTCTGTTGAACAATGAGGGTGACTTGGGCCTATTATATGATCAAGCCAAAGAACTGCTGGAGGCAAGAAATTTCAAACCCATGTGGCATGGTCCCTATATCGTGCGATGTGTCTTAGAAAAAGGAGCGTATGAGTTAGAATATTATGAAGGGAACATATTGGTCAAGCCCATGAATGGGCTCTACTTGAAAAGATATTACGCTTGAGCCCCAATCTTGGGCGTAACTCTTTGTATACTAATGTAATTTAGTGTATATATATTTTCCCTTTATTTTTTTCTTCATCTTTCTTATCGAGTTTTCCCTTGGTTGGCATATGTCAACAAAGTCATCGATCTACCTAGGATTCACAGACGGAGCTAGTCATCATACACGGAACTTGTCTTCCGCCGCTTGGGTGGTTTACTCACCCGAGGGTCTACTGGTGTCTTCATGTGGTGTATGCTTAGGGCCATCCATGAATAATGTGGTCGAATGTAGTGTCGTTATAGAAGTTTTGCGTGATGCTATTTTACATGGTATTCTCTCTTTAGAGGTTAGCCTGGATTCCCAGTTAGTAGTATGTCAGTTGAATGGAAGTTACTGTGTGCGCGATCCTACATTACTCTAACGATTCCTATGAGTACGCCTTTTAAAGAGACAATTTGATTTTATTACTTATCATCACATACCTAGGATTTCTAATTATGTATCTGATGCTTATGTTAATTTCATTTTAGATTGGCATTTGTCACATAACTAAAGAAACCAATGTTGGACATAATTGTCATTGATGTCAACAGGAGAAGTAAATAACCAGAAGTCCAAAGCTCGGGAAGAAGAACGAACTATTGATCACGATAGGATCAACAATCCGATGATGTTCAGAAAGGATACCTCATGAAGAAAGATCTGAAAGAAGAACAGAGTGTACAAGATGTCATCAGGATCAGCGGAAGGATTGCACAGTTGATCAAATGCATAGAAATGGTGAGAAGACTCAGAAATCGTTCGATCACTATGAAAAGAACAATTGTTGTTTGATCAGAAGTTGATCATGGGATTAAGGGTCGTGAGAGGATCATGACCATTGAAAAGGATGAGAGTTTGAATATCCATATACCCTTCGACCATGGGATCAAACCCAAGTTCTTGTTGAGTAGTTGAATCATTTTCAAGTAGAAGGATCGTTGGATGATTTGTCAAACAACCATATTAATTCATGAGCGTCGGATGCACAAGCATATGAATCAACAACCATTAGATCCAGGTAAGGTGCACCCACCTTAATACGTCGGCGAGAAGTGAGAGTGTTTTTATGGCGACCCACATGAAACCACCCCATTCCGGACCACCGCACTTCATTAAAGGTAGAATGGCAAGGGGGGTCCAGAATCCAACCTCAACCATTGATCTAAGCTCCTTGAACTCCCC
>JZKD02S1725184.1:45482-68840 GCA_000966675.3 Picea glauca
CATTCCTATGGTGAAGTGTTTCGACACTTCCAACTCCCGGTATTTGGAACTTCGAAATGGAGTCAGATCAACGGTCCATTATTTTGGTGTTTCACATTTCGCAACTTCGGGACTCCTATGATGAAGAGTCTCGAATCTTGACTCCTCCAACTCCCGATATCTGAAACTCCGAAATGAAGTGGTTTCACATTTCATGATTTCATCATTCGTCTTTGTTGATGTGCCTGTTTCGGGATTTTGGCGTTTCACATTTCGCAACTTCGGGACTCCTGTGATGAAGAGTCTTGACTCTTGACTCCTCCAAATCCCGGTATCTGAAACTCTAAAATGGATTTTACACTTCTGATATTTCCATGCCATCATCGTTGTTGATCTTCCTTGCCTGCCTGTTTGCCATCAAATGAACAAGCACACTCTTGCACTCTGCGTGCACCTTTGCACTATCTCTTCTGGTCTTCACAAGCTTTCTCTATTGTGTCTCCCCAAAATACTTTTGGTGCCCACCTGGCACATTGTACCTATGCTCAAGCAATCATTGTTGATGTACTTGCCATCAATGACAAGCATACGCTTCCTATAAAACATGCCAACAATCTCCCCCTTTGGCATTGATGGCAACAAAGGCACCCAGACCTATTCTTTTCTCCCCCTTTGACATCAATGTCAAAGAAAACACACTCCCCCTCAGATGTTGTAGTATTTTTTGGAGGTATCAGATATTCAATCTAATAGGATGGACTCTCTTAGGTGTGAGACAGGATGACACCCAGCTTCTGTCGGAGATATTCAACTGGTGTCTTGGCTAGGGGTTTAGTAAATATGTCTGCAATTTGTTTTGTGGTTGGAATGTAATGGACCTGAACAATCTGATTGGTGACCTACTCTCTCAGAAAATGGTATTTTATGGGAATATGCTCAGTCTTGGAGTGGAATACAATATTCTTGGACACACTGATGGCACTAGTGTTATCACAATGAATTGGGATCAGTGTAGCATATTTTACCTCCAAGTCTGAAAGTGTCTGAATCATCCATAATGCCTGAGTGCAACAAGTAGCAGCAACAATGTACTCTGCCTCTATAGTTGATAAAGAAATGGAACCTTTCTTTTTACTCAACCATGCTACTAGAGAATCTCCTAAGAAGAACGCACCTCCACTCGTGTTTTTCCTTTCATCCATCCAGTTAGCCCAATCAACATCTAAGTAGACTGATAATTGAAAATTTTGATTCTTAGGATACCATAGGCCATAGTTCATTGTTTCTTTCAAATATCTGAATATCCTTTTGACAGCTAGAAAATGACTCTGTTTAGGTGCAGCCTAATATATTCCTACCATTCCAACAACATGCATTATGTCTAGGTGAGATGTTGTGATGTACAACAGGCTGCCTATCATTGACTGTCACACACCCACTACAACAACTTAGATTTTTCATCTTTTTCTTCAAGGAACAGAATCCTCGAGACTTCTATGGGGCCTAGCACAGACCCTCTCTTCCCTTATCCTCCTCCAAATGACCACAAGCTGGCCTTAGCACAAGCGCCTTTCACAACTCGTGAGTCAGGAATCAAGACTCTCGACTCCCCTTTCTCCAAACACCAATACCCGAGATATTATATGGGTATGGCTCCCTCCTCACTAGCGCCTGCTACATGTAACCGTAGGCTAGGACAAACACTGAAACCACTCACAACCTCACCAGTTGAGGTGTTGATCTTCCGTGTTCCTCCTTCGTGAATCCTCGAGATGCGAGAGGTCAATGTTGCATGGACTCTACCAAAGCAACGTGCACACGCCAATTGTCAACTCCACTATTCTCTGCTCACGAGTTGTGTCACTACTGCCTATCATACGAGACCTTGGCTCTCGGTGTTTCACGGCCTTAGCGATCAATGTGCAGCTTCTTCATCATGTGAAACCCCGAGCCACGATAAGTCAATAGTGGGTTGACTCTTTCCCAGTGTGACACATGTCCACCACCGGTCACCCACTTCCTAGGATAAATACTAGTGCTAATCGCATCTTCGCGACTTCGTGAGTTGGAGTGTTGAGCCCTCATGCTCCTCCTTCGCGAGTTCCCGAGATACGATAAGTCAACAATGGGTTGACTCCTTCCCAGGAAACATGTGTCCATCACCTATCACCCGTTCCCACCTTTCTCTGGGTGCTTGTTTTTATGCCACCTGTCAACCACGCGGTCCCCACTTATGGATGGGTCACATGTTTGCATGAGCCCTCAGCACTTGGCACTTCTTGACTTCCACAATCGAAAAGAAACTCCCTCAAGTTCCGAACCTCCGATAGGTGATAACCACAAAAGTTCTGATCCAATGGTTCTCCCGTGCCTTCGATCCAACGGTCACAATCACGTCGCGATCTCACAAGTTGTGAGTTCATGCAGCCCTACCTTTGACCACTCCAAGTCGCGAGTTAGCGAAATGATGCTCTCCTTCCTATACAAAGACTAAGATCAATGGCCAATAGGGCTCCGTCAGAACCTTGGATCTATGGTCCGGGATCCCATCGCTACATGCGAAGGCTAAAAGGGTCGAGGTGTTAATGCCTATGCTCCTTCTCTAGATTCATCAGTCTTGACAGATATGGGGTATTCCCAAAATGATTCTAACCGTTCACCTACCAAATGATAGGGTATTCTCTCTTTCTATAATTGGGCTCACTATCCCTTTTGAGCTTCAATAACGAAATTCAACTTCTCGAGGATTCAAACTCCCATGACTCCGAGACCTTAGAGAGCTATCCTTCCTTGCATAAGGTTTCCAGAACCAGATCGCATGAACCTTCAGACGGTTCTTGGACAATCATCCCTAATCTCAGTTGAGTCTCTGGATAAAGGTTCAACATAGTTCCAAGGTTTATGGGGTAATCCATGGGGAAGAGTACTCTTGAGGAGACTTCCCGGAACATTGCAAGAGTAGAGCAAACAAGACAATTCTTGGTTGAGCGAACTCATGCCCCAAACTTAATCATTTGTACAGAAACCAAAAACAACATATAAGCATACACATGCATCCATTATTTCCAGTTTAAAACACTAGGCAATCATTCCACACAGAAATTATTATGGGCATATAAACATAAGCATGTATTCAAGATATTCAATTCAAAATGCAAGGTATAAAACACTTATCAAATATACCAGGCGTGATGCAACTTCTGAGAGGGGTGCTCGTTTCCACCCAACTATAGGCTTAGTGACTCCAAACGGATTTACCACTAGCCACCCCCGAGCTAGACCACGATGCTTTGAGGTTCAGTCTCCTACTTCCAGCTCAACAGAAATCAAGGATGAAGGTTACTCTCCTTCTCCTGATATAGGAAAACAATCCAAGATGAAGTTTAATCTCCTTATCTTGGTATTTAGAACTCCTTGTGTTTCTAGGGTTTCTTCAGTTCTCTTCTTCGATCCCTCGTCGCGCGTGCTACTCTCTTCCTTACCACATTTCCTCTCTTGCCAATTTTTATCTGCAAGGTTGTGTGTGGCGCGAATTCCACCATCTTTGGTTAGGTTTGAGGGTTGTTATCGATGGGTGTTTCACCCCCATCCCCTCATTAATTCTTGAGGAGCCTCCCCACCTACCAATCTGACGGGAAATCCATTTCAGGATCAGAGAGGTGCTTTGGTTTGTGAGCAAGTATAAACCAGTACGATACTGGCTCGGTGGAAGTTAACACAACCATTCTAGGTCCCTTTCACCACCTCTCATTAGCCATCATGGTCTCTTTTAGCACATCCCCCTCTTAGCAGTCATGCAACACATATTCATTATATAATTTACATTCATCAACCTTTTATGCAAAGGTCCGTCAAATAAAACATTCACATCTTTGTGTTTTCCATAGTTCTTGGCCAACATAGTTATTTTTACAGACTGGGGGAAACAAGGTGTTACAATTCCCTCCCCCTTAAAGGAACATCATCCTCAATGTTCTATCTATCAATATGACATGTATGTACAGAAGTAAACAAAATCGTATATGCTTGTTTCATGGCATCTTCCATTTCCCACATAGCCTCATCTGGGCCAAAATGTTTCCACTACACCTTGACCTGTGAAATGGTTCGGTTCCTAAGTGGGGTTTCTTTTCTGTCCAGTATGCATTGAGGTTATGGAAATAATTCTCCCTCCGGTTCCACCTAGATCACAGACCAATCAATTATATGATTAGAATCATGTACGTATCTCTTCAATAATGAAACATGGAAAACATTATGTGCTTTTACTGTGGGAGGAAGTGCTAGCCTATAGGCTATAGGTCCCACTCTATCTAGAACTTCAAAGGATCCACAATACTAAGGTGCCAACTTGGCACAATCTCCCATCCTCGGGGAAATCTTCTTGGGCCTAACTCTGGGATATACATGGTCTCCCGTCTTGAATTCCTTCGGAGTTCTCTTTCAGACAGCGTAACTTTTCTGTCTGATCTAAGCGACATTTAGATTTTGTTTTATCTGAGTCACTTGTTGTTCCATTTCTTTCAATATGTCAGGTCCAATAGTAACTCTGTTCACCGGATTACTCCAACTGACTGGAGTATTGCACAGTCTACCATAGAGGACTTCGAAAGGGATCATCTTCAGGGATTCTTGGTATCCATTGTTGTAAGCGAATTCCACCAGTGGCAGGAAATATTCCCACTTCTTGGGTTGATGCATTACATGCATTCTTAACATGTCTTCCAATATTTGGTTCACTCTTTTCGTCTGTCCATCGGTTTGAGGATGATAGGCAGTGCTAAACAGTAATTTGGTCTCTAGACCAGCTATCAAGGATTCCCAAAAGTTGGAAGTAAATTTTGTGTCTTTGTCAGACACGATCTCTTTAGGCATACCATGTAGTCTAAATATCTCCTTCATGAATATGTTGGCGATATCTATTGCCTTGCAAGTCGATTTGACGGGGATAAAATGGGAAGACTTGCTCAATTTATCCATCACTACCATGATGGTGTCATTTTGTTTGGTCGATGTTGGTAATCTAGTGATGAAGTCCATGGAAATGGTTTCTCACTTCCATTCCAGGATTGGTAGAGGTTGTAATAATCCTCTTGGGTGTCAGTGTTCTTCTTTAACCTATTAGCATTCTATGCATTTGGCTAAGTAATCAGCTAAGTCTTTCCTCAATCCAGGCCAATAGAATTATTTCCTGGTGGCTGTGATCCTCTTCTGGTATCCGGGATGACCAGTATATGGTCTTTTATGTAGTTCATCCATTATGAACCTCTTCAAGTCATCAAATTTTGGAATATACAATCTGTTTTTGTAAGTCAGCAGGCCTCCATTTATCATCTGGTAGTCTTCATACTTTATTCTTGTGGGTTCTTACTCCAAGTACGAGGTCACGTTCTGGAAGAATGTGTCTATTTTTTGTGCATTTCTGACTCTTTCCTTGAAATTCATCTCACAGGTGCTCACTGCTACTAGATGAATTGTTTTCATACTTCTGCTAAGAGCATCGACCACCTTATTTTCCTTTCCCTTGATATGTTTGATTTTAAAATCAAACTCACTAAGAAGGGCCATCCACCTAGCTTGTCTAGAATTGATTTTTGGTTGGTCAAATAGATATCGCAATCCACAGTGGTCTGTCATAACTACAAATTTTCTTCCCAGGAGGTAATGCCTCCACATTTTTAAGGCATGCACTATGGTGGCCAGGTCTAGATCATGGGTCACATAGTTGACTTCGTGCTCATTCAATTTTTGGGATTCATAGTAGACTACACTTCCTCCTTGCATAAGGACTCCTCCGAGCCCTTCCTTGTAGGCATCTGTGCACACAAGGAATTTAGATTCGAGATCGATGATCTTCAACATGGGTGTGTGGGTCAGTAAATGTTTTATGGATTGAAATCTTTCTTCACATTCTTGTGTCCACGTGAATTTGTCTCCCTTCTTTTGGAGGGAAGTGATTGGACAACCAATCTTGGAGAATCCTTTTATAAATATCCTATAGTATCCTACTAAGCCCATAAAGGATCTGATATCTGAAACATCCTTTGGGGTAGGCCACTCCATGATAGACTTGGTCTTATCAGGGTCTACTGCTACTCCTTCTTCAGATATGACATGGCCCAAGTAATGTATTTGCTTCTGGAAAAAGTCACACTTGCTAAATTTGGCATAGAGATGATGTTCTCTTAGCACTTCAAGCATGATTCTAAGATGCTCCTCATGTTCCTCTCTATTCTTGGAGTAAATTAATATATTGTCATTAAAAACCAATACAAATTTGTCTAGGAATTTGCTGAGCACATTGTTCATCAAGCACATAAAAGTGGCAGGGGCATTGGTTAATCCGAATGGTACTACCACAAACTCATAGTGACCATATCTCATCCTGAAGGCAGTTTTGTGGATGTATTCACCCTTGATTTGGACTTGATGGTATCCAGATCTCAAGTCAATCTTTGAGAAGATGGAAGCACCTCCCAATTGATCGAACAGGTCATCGATCCTGGGTAAGGGGTACTTGTTCTTTAGGGTTACCTTGTTTAGTTATCTATAATCTATGCATAGTCGGAGGGTACCATCTTTCTTCTTTACAAACAGAACTGGTGCTCCCCATGGAGCCACGTTGGGCTGGATATAGCCTTTGTCCATCATTTCTTTTAGTTGTAATTTAAGCTCAACTAGCTCGGGTGTGCTCATCCTGTAGGGTGTCCTAGACACTGGCACCGCTCTCAGTACAAGTTCTATCGAGAAGTCAATGTCCCTTCTCGAAGGTAGACCTGGTACCTCTTCCGAAAATATATCTCTATATTCTCTTAGTGTGGGATGGTATTCGAGGCTTGGTTTTTCATCTTCAACTGATTCCAACACCTGTATCTCATAAAGTAGACATCCCTTTCTGCAATACTTTCTCATTTGAAGGGATGATATTCGTCTCACCAAGATAGGTTTTTGGATCCCTTGAAGGGTTATCCTTCTTCCTTCTTCACCTACACATTCTAAAGTTTTATGGTAACAGTCCAATCTGGATTTATATGTGGCTATCCAGTCCATTCCAATCAACAGGTCATATGATCCTAGGGGTAGTATGTTAAGGGTTTCTTGGGTGGGGAATTCACCCATAGTGAATTGGCAAGCCAGTATGACCTTCGCTACCTTTCTTTTGGCGCTAGTGGATAACTGTACCAACCATGGTTTGGCATGTTTATGTGGCTGTAATTTACACTTATCAACAGCCTTAGGAGCTATATAACTCAAATTTGAACCAGGGTCAATTAGAATAGACACTAGATGGTTGGTGATCATACCTTCCATCTCCACCACTGAAGCTTGGTGGTCATCTTGTTTATTGTCCAAGGCTGCATAAATTTGTGGCACACTCGTGGCCACTTCATTGACGGTGATAGCTTCTTGAACATTGTAAATTCTCTGACTATTTTTTTGTCAGTGCAGGCAGTCCCTCAGTAGATGTTCTTCTCCACAACCCCAACATTTAAGGGGTTCTTTCTTTGGGTTATCAATCTTTCCTGGGGTTAATCCAGAAGTTCTATTTCTGCTCTGGGAGGGGAAATTCTGCTGGTGTACACTTCGGGTTGGGAAGCTCATCCTTGAGTCCTTTTTATAGTTTTTAAATCTTGGGGATTTAAACCCCTTTTCATGGAATCCTAAACTATTCTTCTGCTTCTAGTTTTCGCGAGGTTTTGTCCGATGCCCCCGCTGTTCCTAACAATATCTTGCCTTTTGGATAGTGTCTTCTAGGGCCTTTGGCTCGTCAAACTCAATCTTGTTCTCATAGTCCTTAGGTAGTCCAATGATGAATCATTGCACCTTTTCCTTCTTTGTTATTATATAGGGTATGTACCTCAGCAATTCGAGGAATCTGCTGACATATTCCTCTATGGTGTGTTGCCCAACTTTGAGTTCATAGAATTATTTAGTCTTTTCGTTGAAATACTTTTCTGACAGATACTTCTTTCTGAAGTATTTCTCAAACCGTTCCCAAGATAGGTCCTATTCATGAATCCCTTTTACATTCTTAAGGTCTTCCCGCCAAATGGAAGCCTTTCCATTCAAGTTGAAAGTGGCTACTCGAGCCTTCAAATTTTCTGAGAAGTCATGGACTCTAAAATAATTCTTTAGTCCAAGCAGCTAGGCCTCCGCTTCCTCCCCTTTCTTTATTTCACCGTCAAAAGAGGGTGGTTTGGCCTTCTTGAATTCTTCAAGATTATGACTTTTGGAATGCTTTTGCTTCTTCCATTTTCTTTGGGAATAAGAACTAGTTCTGCTACTATAAGATCCCTCCAAGTCGCCATTTTCCTTTCCATAGGAATCGTCTAATGCTTTTTCGTTATCTCTGGGGTGGACCTTTCTCAAGGTGCTCTTCCCAGTGTGGCCACTTAAAAGACCACGTTTCCGTATCTCAAGTGGACTTTGACTTTTCTTTGTCTATCGTCAGTCCATGTGACTGGTGTCAGGTTCATGCTGCAACTATGTTTATATGTCGAATAAACTCTGTAGCAAGACTGCATTAATTTCTTTCTGCTTCTCTTGCTCTTTTATCAACCTCTCGTTGTCAGCCTTGTAGCTCTATAGTTCGACCATGAGGCTTCTCACAGTCTCAGCTAGATCAGGAGGGGTCTCTACCGCTCTCCTTTCATCAAACTCTTCATCTCTATTATGGGATCCATCCCCCACTTTGTGGTGCATCACCATTCTATGCATCTGTAGTTTCCCATGGTTGATCGTCCTCTTGTTGTGCAAGAAAAATATTTATTGTTAGTCAACATTATATTCATTCACAATCAGCGGATAATTCATATTTTTCAAATGCATACACACAATAGGAATTTTCATTCTTAACTTTGGATTTTGCTAAAGGGGTTAAGATAGAGGGTTACTCCTTTTAAGAGTACTTCAAATAGAGTTTCTGTGAAACTCGTTCATGAGCCCAAGTAGGCCAAGTGTTGTAACCATGCTCTGATACCAATTTGTCACACACCCATTACAACAAATTATATTTTTTGTCTTTTTCTTCAAGGAACATAATCCTCAAGACTTCTATGGGGCCTAGCGCAGACCCTTTCTTCCCTTATCCTCCTCCAAACAACCACAAGATGGCCTTAGCACAAGTGCCATTCGCAAATAGCGAGTTGGGAATCAAGACTCTCAACTCCCCTTTCTCCAAACACCAATACCCGAGATACTATATGGGTATGGCTCCCTCCTCACTAGCGACTGCTACATGTAACCGTAGGCTAGTCCAAACACTAGCACCACTCGCAACCTCTCCAGTTGAGGTGTTGAGCTCCCGTGCTCCTCCTTCGCGAATCCCCGAGATGCGAGAGGTCAATTTTGCATGGACTCTACCAAAGCAACGTGCACACGCCACTTTTCAACTCCGCTATACTCTACTCACGAGCTGTGTCGCCACTACCCGTCGCACGAGACCTCAACTCTCGGCATTTTGCAGCCTTAGCAATCAAGGTGCAACTTCTTCATCCTGCGAAACCCCGAGCCACGATAAGTCAACAGTGGGTTGACTCTTTCCCAGTGTGACATGTGTCCACCACCGGTCACCCGCTTCCTAGGCTAAATACTAGTGCTACTCACATCTTTGCGACTTCACGAGTTGGACTGTTGAGCCCTCATGCTCCTCCTTCATGAGTTCCCAAGATATGATAAATCAACAATGGGTTGACTCCTTCCCAGGTGACATGTGTCCATCACCTGTCACCCGTTCCCACCTTTCTCTGGCAACTTGTTGTTATGCCACCTATCAAGCACGTGGTCCCCACTTATGTATGGGTCACATGTTTGCATGAGCCCTCAGCGCTCGACACTTCATGACTTCTACAATCGAAAAGAAACTCCCTCAAGTTCTGAACCTTCGATAGGCGATAACCAGGAAAGTTCTGATCCAACGGTTCTCCCATACCTTAGATCCAATGGTCATAATCACGTTGCGATATTGCGAGTCGTGAATTCATACAGCGCTACCCTTGACCACTCCAAGTCACGAGTCAGCGAAATTCTACTCTCCTGCCTATACAAAGGCTAAGATTGATGGTCAATAGGGCTCTGTTAGATCCTTGGATATACGGTCCGGGATCCCATCACTACATGCGAAGAATGAAAGGGTCGAGGTGTTAACGGCTGTGTTCCTTCTCTAGATCCATCGTTCTTGATAGATCTATGGTATTCCCAAAAGGATTCTGACCATTCATCTACCAAATGATAGGGTATTCTCTCTTTCTATAGTTGGGCTCACTATCCCTTTTGAGCTTGAATCACAAAATTCAACTTCTTGGGGCTTAAAACTCCCACGACTCCGAGACCTTAGAGAGCTATCCTTCCTTGCATAAGGTTTCTAGACCCGGATCGCATGAACCTTCAGACGGTTCTTGGGCAATCGTCTCTAATCCCAGTTGAGTCTTTGGGTAAAGGTTCGACACAGTTCCAAGGTTTATGGGGTAATCTCCGAGGAAGAGTACTCTTGAGGAGCCTTCCTGGAACATTAGGAGAGTCAAGCAAACAAGACAATTCTTGGTGGAGCGAACTCATGCCCCAAACTTAATCATTTGTACAGAAACCAACAATAGCATATAAGCATACACATGCATCCATTATTTCCAGTTTAAAACACTAGGCAATCATTCCACACATAAATTATTATGGGCATATAAACATAAGCATGTATTCACGATATTCAATTCGAAATGCAAGGTATAAAACACTTATCAAATCTACCAGGCATGATGCAGCTATTGAGAGGGGTGCTCGTTTCCACCCAACCGTAGGCTCAGTGACTCCAAACGAATTTACCACTAGCCACCCCCCGAGCTATACCACAATGCTTTGAGGTTCAGTCTCCTACTTCCAGCTCAACATAAATCAAGGACAAAGGTTACTCTCCTTCTCCTAATAAAGGAAAACAATCCAAGAAAAAGGTTACTCTCCTTCGTTTCCAGGGTTTCTTCAGTTCTCTTCTACGATCCCCCGTCGCGCCCGTTGCTCGCTTCCTTACCGCATTTCCTCTCTTGCCAATTTTTGTCTGCAAGGTTGCGTGTGCCGTGAATTTCACCGTCCGTGGTCAGGCCTGAGGGTTGTTACAGATGGGTGGTTCACCCCCATCCCCTCATTAACTCTTGAGGAGCCTCCCCACCTACCAATCTAATAGGAAATCCATTCCAGGATCAGAGAGTTTCTTTGGTTTGTGAGCACGTATAAACCAGTACGGCACTTGCTCGGTGGAAGTTAACGCAACCATTCCAGGTCCCTTCCACCACCTCTCATTAGCCATCATTGTCTCTTTTAGCACATCCCCCTCTTAGCAGTCATGCAACACATATTCATTATATAATTTACATTCATTGGCCTTTTATGCAAAGGTTCATCAAATCAAACATTCACATCTTTGAGTTTGCCATATTTCTTGGCCAACATAGTTATTTTTATAGGCTGGGGGAAACAAGGTGTTACATTGACCTATATGAACTTTGATCAACATCACGAGAGTCATCATCCTTGCTTAATTTTCATCCAGTAACGATACTAAGTCAAGGTTATCAGACCGTTCGAAACCCTGTGGTTGTTCCATATATACTTATTCTTTTAAATCTCCATTTAGAAAAGATGAATTGACATCCATTTGATAGAATTTAAATCTTTTATGACAAGCATAGGCAAGAAATATTCTGATATCTTCTAATCTTGCTACAGGTGTAAATGTTTCATCAAAATCCAATCCTTCTATTTGAGCATAGCCTTCACAGACCAATCTTGCTTTGTTCCTGACAACTTGTCCTTATTCATTCAACTTATTCTTAAAGATCCATTTGGAACCAATGATATTTTTACCTTCAGGTCTATGAACCATCTCCCACATATTGTTTTTCTCGATCTGATCAAGTTCATCATTCATTGCTTTAACCCAATGGTCATCTTTTCTAGCTTCATTAAAATTCTTGGGTTCCAGCATGGATATGAAAGCTATATGTGATTGTTCAGTGTTTTTTATTATCTTTCTCTTGGTTTGTACACCTTTGTATTTTTCACCAATTATCCGACTTGCAGGATGAATCTTTTGAGTGATTCTGGAGGAGGAATTTGAAATTGTCTACTGATTTGAGTCTATTTGAGTATCTTTGTCTTCATCTGATTCAAAGTCTTCGTTTTCTGATTCTTGGACCTATTCATCTTCAGCTTTAGTTGTGTCCTCTGTAGAAGACTCATAATTGTACACCTCTCTTGCTAGGATTCCTTCATCAACTTTTATGTCAATACAGTCAACCATTTTATGTAGCCTCTTATTATAGCATCTATATCCTTTATTGTTTGTAGCATACCCTAAGAAGATACCTTCATCAGCCTTGTCATCATATTTTCAAGAGGTTCTCATCATTATTCTTTATGTAACATTTACTCCCAAAGACTTTGAAGTGTTTGATTGAATCAGGTCTCCCATACCACAGTTCATAAGGTGTCTTGTTACTTTGTGGTCTGAGGTGGGATTTGTTAAGAACATGCACTGTTGTGTGTATTGCTTCTACCCAGTAGGTTTGACCAATGTTCTTCTCATTCATCATTGACCTAGCCATTTGATGCACTTTTCTATTTTGCCTCTCAACTACTCCATTTTGTTGAGGAGTTCTTGGGATTGTGTATTCTCTCTTGATCCCATGCTTATCACAGAATTCCTTGAAATCACTTGACATAAATTCTCCTCCTCTGTTTGATATTACTGCCTTTAACCTCTTGCCTGTTTGATTCTCAGTTAAAGCCTCAAATATTTTAAACTTCTCAAATGCTTCAGCTTTTTCCTTGAGAAAGGAAACCCAAGTAATTCTGGAGTAATCATCAATAATCAACATGAAGTAGTTTTCTTTCCCTATGCCTTCCTGTCTTGATGGTTACATAAATCCATATGAACTAGTTGGAGTGGTTTCTCTGTTGAAGTAGAGCTCTTGGACTTAAATTGTGTCCTGGTTAGCTTTCCTACTTGGCAGGGTTTACACATAGAATCTTGGGGCTTTGATATTATTGAAAGATCTTTTACTGCCTCAAGATTTTTGAGATTGATTAAGTGGTCAAAGTTTAGATTTCCAAGTCTCCTATGCCATAACCAGCTTTCATCATGTTTTCTTAGATGCCACTCTTCTCTATCTTCTTTCAGCACATATACATTATTTTATGTCCTTGTGCCTTTGGCCACCACTTGTCCTGAGTTTACAGACTTTATCTTGCAGTCCTTGGACGTGAACACCACTTCACATCCTCTACCACACATTTGAATTACACTGAGCATATTATGTTTTAGCCCATCTACAAGTAGAACATCTTGGGCTTTTCCTTTTCCATTACTTAAACTCACCATCCCTTTACCCTTTATTATACCTGGAGCAACATTTCCAAAGGTTATGTTTCCTAATTTTCTTTCACTTAGAGATAGAAACTTACCTTTGTCTCCCTTCATATGTTTGGAGCATCCACTGTCTATATACCAAGGGTTCATTTGTCTGTGACCTGAAAACACTAATCCACACTTGTCACGTTCTTTGTTCTTCCAAACCTTGACATTTTCAGTAGGGGAATTCAAATCTGGTTCATAGTTCCTTAAGCGACAGTCAATAGATTTATGTCCATAGTTATGATAGATGTAACATTTTGGTTTGTCGAATAAAGGATCATAACGATTGTTATGCTTAACCTGTGTCCTTTTCCCATCCATCAAGTGATTTGCAGTCTGTGGTGGTTTGTTACTTGGTTGTCTCATTCTTTGTTGTGGAAGATATCTATACCTTGAATGTCTTGATTGCTCATAATTTAATTTTAAAGAACAGTTTACAGCTTTATGACCAAAGTTAGAACAAAAGAAACAATATCGATAGAAAAAACCTTGGTACCTGGAAAATGGTTGTCCTCTTTGAGAAGGTCGATTTATTCTATGTTGATGATTTGTTTGAATAGAGAGTACATTATTTCTCTGATCCATAGTTTCAGTTCGGGTACCTCTTTCATTACTCCTCCTGGGCAGATAATTATCTTATTTTGTTTCTGTAGGTTTTTTGTTGTCATAGATGGTAGATTTTCAAACTTGATGGGTTCTTTGTTGCCTGGTTGATCACTACTTTATCCCTCTTCATAACCCAGACCTATTTTCATCTTTGGGTTTCTTTGCTAATTCAGAATGGTGGCCAATTATTTTGATGCTTTGATACTTGACAGATTCTGATGATACAAGGCTTGAAACTTCTCCAACTCTTTCTTGGTTTTCACTACTTCTTTTTCCAGAGCTTCACATCTTGCCTTCTTTTCTGTAATTGTTGTTTTAGAATGTCTTCTATTTTCTTTGTCTCTTCTAATTCCACTTTTAGTAGGGAAAATTCTTCATCAAGTTGTTTACTGTCTTTCTCGAACTGTATCAGCAATTGTTTTTTCTTTCTGTTCTTAATTTTGAGTCTGTCAATTTCTTCCAAAGCACTAATTAATTTACCTTCCATATCCACCACAGCTTCTTCATCATCCATTTCACCTCCTGTGTGTTCATCATCAAAATCTCCCATAGACATAAGCATAAAATCATTTAGTTTATCTTCAATAGAGGAGTCATTGTCTTCATCATCTGAAGGATCATCATCATTGTTTACACAAAGACTTTTCTTCTTAAAATTATCCTCTTTAAAGAAATTTATGTGTTTGTGCTTCTCCTCATCATCACATGTCTCATCCTTTCTTTTGTGAGGACATTTATTTGCAAAATGACCTATCTTACCACAGTTGAAACATTTGAAAGGAGGTTTACCTTTGTATTTTTCTGATCCCTTCTTCAGTCTCTTCACAATTTTTTCTTCAATTTCATCAGGCTCAGAATCCTCATTCTTGTCTGCCTTAAATGATTATTCTCTGGAGATGGGTTTATCTTTAACTATTCTCATTTCATATTCAGTCAATGTTCCTATAAGTTGATCAAACTCCAAGGTTTTTAGATCATTAATTTCTTCTATAGCAGAGACCTTCGGGTTGAACCTATCTAGTAGAGATCTCAAAATTTTCTGAACTTCCTCAATTTTTTCACCAAGTGCTTTCATTGCATTTACCAATTCTTCAACTCTTAGAAAGTATTTTCCAACAGTTTCATCTTCTTTCATCTTCATCTGTTCAGACTGTACTCTATAGGTTTGAAGCTTGACATCCTTTACCTTCTCATTACCTTCATAACTGCTAATGAGTTTGTCCCACATTTCTTTGGCAGTTCCTAGGTGCATAACTTTTACGAATTCTACTTCTGCAAGCCCACTCAAGATAGCATCCATAGCCTTAGCTTTGAAGCTAAATTCTAGCTTGTCATCCTTATTAGCTAGTACAACTGGCTTTACATAAACTAGTATCTACCACATCCTAGACATCTGCACCCAAATCCATTATGTAAGTTCTCATTCTAACTTTCCAGAAGGCAAAGTTTGTTCCATTGAACAGAGGGGCCTTATTAGTTTAATTTCCTTCATGGCTTGACATGTTTAATCTCTAGGATCTACCCTTATATAAAAGGGCTGACTCTTATACCAATTGTTGGACAACTGAGAGGGGTGGGGTGAATCAGTTGTTACCATGCTTAAACAATTATGATTATTTTAAACTCTTTACAGAGAAGTCAATGACAATCACAATAATGCAGGGAAGTAAGCAATAGAACATTCATCATCATTCACAATATGAGATACACAGAGACAGATATTTCCTGAGGAAACCCATAAAGGGTAAAAACCTCTTCTTCTTTATATGATAAGTAATCTTTACATTTTGTACATTATCATACTTATCAGCACCAAGTCATAATGAGGCTACAACCTCCTTTTTGCAAGCTACTACTTCCTGAGATCACCAACTCTCTGGTTTCTCTAGCACCCACTAGAAGGAAGCACCAACTCCCTGGTTTCTCTAGCACCCA
This sequence comes from Picea glauca, assembly GCA_000966675.3. Lineage (NCBI taxonomy): Eukaryota > Viridiplantae > Streptophyta > Pinopsida > Pinales > Pinaceae > Picea > Picea glauca. The sequence continues at coordinate 61,405 of JZKD02S1725184.1, forward strand.
CTAGAAGGAAGAACCAACTCCTTGGTTTCTCTAGCACCCACTAGAAGGAAGCAACAACTCCCTAAGTGTTTCAGCACCAACTGGATGGAAGCACCAACTTCTAGTCACATAGGCACCAACCTGTATAACAAAGAACAATAGTTCTCCCTTGCACCACCCTGCCACCCTGGTTTCTCTGGCCGCAACCAGATGGAAGCTACAAATCCCTATGTTTAAGCACCCACTTGAACCTCTGAGGACTACAGTCCTCCCTAGCACCTCCCTACCACCCTGAGATATAAATATTTTCTACTAAAACTTATTAAAATGATTCAATAGTTTTCATTGGATTACCAGGTTTATCATTGTTTTGTTATGTTGCTCTGCTCTCCTGTATCAGTGTCTCTCTGCCTACATCTTCTTGTGCTTTCTAATCTTATGCTTTTCTCTACAAGGGAACCTCAGCCTTCTTTTACTGTCTCAGTTATACATCTTTGTTCTTTGCTTTTGTTGTGCTTTATGCTCTGTGTGCCATGTACCTTCTATGCACCATTCCTCTTCTGTGCCTTTCAGTTGTTGTACTCTACCTCCTTATACACACCTGAATCACTCTCAACAATAACCCCCATCTCTTCTTTGTTCTGTGTATTTATGTTGTCTGTGCACCTTCTTTGTCCTCCATGCACAGTGCCTCTGTATGCTCTTCACCATGCCACAGTTCTACTCATCGGGTTGTTCACTACCACTCCACTTTTGCTCTTCTTCGCTCGCTCGAGCATCAACACACTCTCTATGTTCTGCATGTTCTCCTTGTGTCGAGTCCTCTTCCTGATCATCATGGCAATTCCTCAACTTTTCTGGCGATTATACCCATGCGTTCATCATCACTGGGTGTTATGCTAAGATTCCTTAGCCTCTCTGGAATTTGAGACTCTTTGTGTTCTCAATCATAGTCGAGCTGATCCTCTCTGTTGCAGTTACAAGCTTCAACTCTCTTCCATCTATCAATCGCATCTATCAACAGTCTTCATTCCACTGGCAGATGCCTTGAGACTCTTCAGCTTCTCTGGAAAACACCCTAAAGTCTCTTCAAGTCCTCTGACAGAAACCATCAGTCATTTCTAGAAGTTACACTGTGAACCTATTAAAACTTGTGCCTTTGGAACCTTTCACCTTTCCTTTCACATGTGGCCTTAGGTGGTGACCACAGCCTACACCAAAAGGTGTTTTCACATTTCGTCATTTCGACATTTCACATGTCGCGAATTACCATTGCGAGGCATCTCAACTCTCCAATTCATGATCTCTGAAATGGATCTTGGTTGCACTAGCTCCTTCCTCCATCTTCCATAAATGTGACCACTTCTTGTGACCACAGCCTTATTCAAAACTGCATTTCGTAATTTCATGTTTCACGAATTTGTTGCGAGTCACTCTGACTCTTCCAACTCCGGATCACGAAATGGAGCCTTGCAACTTGCAAGCTCCTTCCTTCACATGCCCACAGTTGTGACCAAGTGTTTATCCATAAAGTGCTTTGGTGATTTCGCATTTCGGCATTCCTACCTTTCGACATTCGTGTGGAGAAGTATCTTGGCACTCCAAATCCCAGTATCCGAAACCTGCACCAAAAGATGTTTTTTGCATTTCGTCATTCCATTATTTTGGTATTCCTATGGTGAAGTGTTTCGACACTCCAACTCTCGGTATTCAAAACCTACACCAAAAGGTGTTTTTCTCATTTCGGCATTCCTGTGGTGAAGTGTTTCGACACTTCCAACTCCCAATATCCGAAACTTCTACCAAAAGGTGTTTTTCACATTTCGGCATTCCGACATTTCGACATTCCTGTGGTGAAGTGTTTCAACACTTCCAACTCCCTGTATCCGAAACTTGCACCAAAAGGTGTTTTTCGCATTTCGGCATTCCTGTGGTGAAGTGTTTCAACACTTCCAATTCCCGGTATCCAGAACTTCGAAATGGAGTCAGATCAACGGTCCGGTATTTTGGCGTTTCGTATTTCACAACTTTGGGACTCCTGTGATGAAGAGTCTCAACTCTTGACTCCTCCAACTCCCGGTATTTGAAACTCCGAAATGGAGTGGTTTCGCATTTCGTGATTTCATCATTCGACTTTGTTGATGTGCCTGTTTCGGGATTTGGGTGTTTCACATTTTGTAACTTCGGGACTGCTGTGATGAAGAGTCTCGAATCTTGACTCCTCCAACTCCCGGTATTTGAAACTCTGAAATGGAGATTACGAATCTGATCTTTCCATGCCATCATTGTTGTTGATCTTCCTTGTCTACCTGTTTTCCATCAAATGAACAAGCACACTCTTGCACTCTGTGTGCACCTTTGCACTATCTCTTTTGGTCTTCACGAGCTTGCTTTGTTGCGTCTCCCCAAAATAATTTTGGTTCCCGCCTGGCACATTGTACCTGTACTCAAGCCATCATCTCTACTATACTTGCCATCAATGACAAACATACGCTACCTATAAAACATGCCAACAAATCTGTGATGATAACTCAAGAGTAGTTAATGGAATTCTAGCTGGGTTGATTGATTCTATATGTGTGAAAGTTATGCATTGCAAATTGGCCAAAGAGATCTAGGACAAATTGGAAGTTGTATATGAAGGAGATGACAAAGTCAAAGAAGCTAAACTATAGACCTACAGAACTCAATTTGAAAATCTGAAAATGAAAAAAGAAGAAAAAATCGCTGAGTACTTTCACAGGGTAGTTGAAGTGGTCAACTCAATTAGAGAAGCAGGAGAAGAAGTTATAGATAAACCTATTGTGAAAAAAATACTAACGTCATTACCTATGAGATATAATGCAAAGATTTCTTCAATAGAAAATAGATCCGATCTAAAAACACTCATAGTTGATCAACTCCATGGAATCTTTACAGCATATGAAATGAGAACAGGGCATGATAAATCAAAAAAATATGAAACAACATCCAAAGCATCCAGGACAAAGACAAATCAGAACCAAAATCCTCAATCTAATCATCAGAAAGAATCTAATTTGGAAGAAGCCAATTTCATTAGAAAACTTCAGAAAGGTTCAGGGAAGTACAAAGGCAAGCTTCCGTTGAAATGATTTAACTGTGGAAAAATTGGTCATTTTGCATCCAAGTGTCCTTACCCCAAGGAGGACCCTGAAGATCAAGAAAACAAAAATATTCAATATAAGAAAAAGGAAAAACCCAACTTTAAGAAAAAGTTTTACAGAGGGAAAAATAATTTTTATTCAAAAGAGGAAAACAATAGTTCTTATGAGTCCAGTGATAACAATGAATCTAACGATGATGAAGTCATTTTCTTAGGTATTGAAGAGTCTAATGAAATAGAAAAAATCAAATATGAAAAAGAGCTAGAATATGAAGCAGAAGTCAATATGGAGGAAGAACTTATTAGTGCCCTGAATGAATTAAGAAAATACAAAACCATATATAGACACATGAAAGGTTTTGTAGTTGAACAAAAAAAAAATATTGACAAAAATAAAAAGAAATGGAGAAACTCATGAGCAACCTGAGAAAACAAATCTTAGAAGCAAATAAGATCAAAGAAAAACTGGAAAAGTCTCTCAAGGAAAAACAAATAACTTGTGAAAGAATGGAGGCAGAAATAGTTCATCTAAAAAAGGAACTCGATGCAAAAATCATTCAAACAAAATTTGAAAATAGCTCTAAAATATTATATAAGATTATTACAGCTCAAAGGGATCTTGAAAATAAAAATGGAATAGGTTATTCTCAAAAGGAAAGCCATGTTAACTCAAAATCTTATGCAGATTCTCTTCGAAGTACATTCAAAAAGAAGAATGAAGAGAAGACAAGTAATGACAAGAGCTCCAAAAAATTACCTCCACTCATTAGGAAAGAAGGAAAGACAATACCAAAGAAGCTTTATCAAAATAGGTATCCTTGCATTTTTCTTGGTTACTGCTATGCTTGCTCTAATTTTGGACACAGAGCTATAAATTGTAGAGCACATGAAAAGAAGAATATGAAGTTTAAGAACTACATCCATAAAGATAAACATGTAGCAAAACCAGTTAGAGGTAGAAACTATAACCCCTTTGAACCCTTACAAGAAGGGGACTTACAATGCTTTAGATGCCACAACCATGGGCATAAATCCATTAATTGCAGACTAATGGAAGCCTCAAAACAATCCAAGTTAATTAGAGAGCATAAGAAACTTTGGAGAGTAAAAACATCAAAGAGGGATTGCCTTATTGCCCTGAAAACTCAAGATGAAAAGGATCTCTGGTATGTTGATAGTGGATGCTCGAAACATATGACAGGTAACAAGAACAAGTTTTTATACTTAAGGAAACAAAAAGGTAAAGTTACATTTGGTGATAATGCTTCAAGTAACATACTTGGGAAAGGCACTGTGAGCCTGGGAAAAGACAAAGCTAGAAATGTACTACTTGTCGATAAATTGAAGCCTAGTTTATTAAGTGTCAGTCAAACCTGTGATCAGGGACACTTTTGTACCTTTGACTCTCAAAAGTGTGAGATTAGGAGAGAATACACAAGAAAATTAGTTGTCACTCCTCCTAGAACTCCTGAAAAAGTATACATACTAAATGCTAAATTAAAAGAAGAGTGTCATATAAATTCAGTAGATGAAAGTTGGCTATGGAATAGAAGGTTGGGGCATATTAACTTTGACATCCTTGTGAAAGTCAGCAACCTTGGTGCAGTAAGAAACTTGCCAAAAATCATAAAACTTTCAAATGCTATGTGTAGACACTGTCAACTAGGGAAACAAACTAGAATAAGGGTCAAGGAAAAAGAATACACAACCTCGAAACCATTAGAACTTGTTCACACTGACCTATGTGGACCTACTAGAACTAAGAGCTTGCAAGGAGAGTCTTACTTTATGTTATTGATTGATGACTTTACTAGAATGAGTTGGATATGTTTTCTCAAAGAAAAATCAGAAGCACTCAATAAATTCAAAGATTTTAAAACCCTTGTTGAAAATGAAAGAGAGACAAAAATCAAATGTCTTAGATATGACAATGGTGGTGAATTTAGCTCAAGAGAGGTTGATGTCTTATGTGAAACTCAAGGAGTAAAAAGACAATTCTCTGCTGCTAGAACACCCCAGCAAAACAGGATTGCTAAAAGAAAGAATAGAACAGTTCAGGAGGCTGCAAGGACCATGCTAAATGAAGAAAAATTATCAGATGGATATTGGAGGGAAGTTGTAAGCAAAATAGTATACATATTGAACAGAGGTTAGCTCAGGATTAATAGTGATAAAACCCCTTATGAATTATGGTTTGGAAGAGCTCCATCAGTGAAATACTTCAAAGTCTTTGGAAGTAAATGCTACATCAAAAGACTAGATGAGAGTCTTGGAAAATTTGATGACAGATCTGATGAAGGTATTTTTCTTGTACATGCTTCAAACAAAAAGGCATACAGATGCTAGAATCTTAGATTACATAATATTGTTGAAAGTGCAAATGTCAGAGTAGATGATCTAAAAACAATAAGGATCAAAAATCAAGAGACCATATCTACAAATATAGATGAAGATGATGATGAGACATTCCACACCCAACTAAAAGAAGTAGAAGAGAGTGAAAAAGAAAGGGAAGAAGATGATATGGATATTAGTGATAGTGAAGAAGATAGTGAATATGGAGGAATAAGAGAAGAATTTCCAAGAATAGATACAAGGACACCCTCAAGAATTATTCAGAAAAATCATCCCGAAGAACTGATTATTGGAGATATGAATGATGGAGTGAAAACAAGAAGACAATTGTTGTATCAAACAGAATTAGCATTGTTGTCACATATTGAGCCAAGCTCAATAAAAGAGGCATGTAAAGACGAGAACTGGGTTAAATCCATTAATGAAGAATTGGATCAAATTGAAAGAAATCAAACTTGGGATCTAGTTCCTATACCAAAAGATAAAAATTCCATTGGAACTAAATGGGTATATAAAAATAAAATGAATGAAGATGGGAAAGTAATCAGAAACAAGGCCAGATTAGTATGTAAGGGGTATGCTCAGGTTGAAAGAGTAGACTATGAAGAAACATTTTCACCCATGGCCAAATTAGATGCAATTAGGATGTTCTTAGTTTTCTCCAGCTATAGAAAATTTAGCGTGTATCAAATGGATGTCAAGTCAGCATTTCTCAATGGAAATTTAGAAGAGGAAGTCTACATTGAGCAACCAAAAGGATTCCAATTAACCAACAAAGGGGAATATGTTTGCAAATTGAAGAAGGCACTCTATGGATTAAAACAAGCACCCAGAGCATGGTATGCAAGGTTAGATTCTTATTTACAAAAACAAGGCCTCAAAAGGGGATCAACAGACAACAATCTTTATTGCAAAATTGATGGTAATAACTTGATCATTGTGGAAGTGTATGTTGACGATATCATTTTTGGTAGTGAAATAAAAATGAGTGAATACTTTTCTAAAAAGGTGCAGCAAGAATTTGAAATGTCCATGCTTGGCGAACTAAATTTCTTCCTTGGATTACAAATAATACAGTCCAAAAGAGGAGTTTTTATCCATCAGTCTAAATATGTTAAGGATATTCTTAGGAGATTCCAGTTAGAGGATTGCAAACCTGTTAGTACACCTATGAAAGTTGGATGCAAACTAAGCAACGATGATGAGTCAAAACTGTAGATACAAAATATTACAGATCAATGATTGGTAGTTTGATCTATGTAACAGCTTCTAGACCTAATGTCAAGCAAGTTGTTGGGATGGTGGCTAGATTCCAAGCAGAACCAAAGGAGATTCATGTTCAATATGTAGAAAGAATCTTCAGATATTTAAAGGGAACCATAGATCTGGGTTGATGGTACCCCAACAAGGACCCATTCACATTAAAAGCACATTCCGATGTTGATTGGGTAGGAAGTATAGATGATAGAAAACGTATGAGTGGTGGAGCATTCTTTTTGGGAGAATCACTACTTGCTTGGATAAGCAAGAAACAGTCTTCAATTTCTCTGTCAAGCATTTAAGACGAGTATATTGCAGTAGCAGAATGTTGCACACAAGTGGAATGGATGAAACAAAATCTACAAGATATCAAAATAAGATTTGAAGAACCCACCATTATCCACTGTGATAATACAAGTGTGATAAGTCTTTCCAAGAACCCTGTTCAGCACTCAAAATCGAAACACATCCCCATAAAATACCATTGTCTAAGAGATCAGGTTGAAAACAAGAACATTAAATTGGAATATGTTCCAACACAAGAACAGGTGGAAGATATTTTTACAAAACCCTTAAACATAGATGTATTTGAACATCTCAGGCAAAAACTGGGAGTAATTCTTCCTCCTACTTAAAATCTCTCAAAAATCTAATGCATAAGTGGGCACCTATCTAGGGGGAGATAGCAATCAATGTTAGAAAAAGTTACTCAGTTATG
>JZKD02S1725184.1:77868-121194 GCA_000966675.3 Picea glauca
GACTTCTTTCAGAAGAAAATACATTACTTGGGACATGTTCTGTCCGAGGAAGGGGTAGCAGTAGATCCTAACAAGATCAGGTCTATCATGGAATGGCCTACCCCAAAGGATGTCTAAGACATCAAATCCTTTATCGGATTGGTAGGATACTATAGGAGATTTATAAAAGGATTCTCCAAGATTGGTTTTCCAATCATTGCCCTCCAGAAGAAGGGGACAAAATTTCTGTGGACACAACAATGTGAAGAAAGATTTCAAACCTTGAAACATCTACTAACCCATGCACCCTTGTTGAAAATCGCTGACCCAGAAGATGACTTCCTTGTGTGCACATATGCATGTAAGGAAGGGCTCAGAGGAGTCCTTATGCAAGAAGGAAAGGTGATCTGCTATGAATCCCAAAAATTGAATGAACATGAGGTCAACTATGTGACTCGTGATCTAGAACTGGCTGCCATAGTCCATGCCTTAAAAATGTTGAGGCATTACCTCTTGGGAAGAAAATTTGTACTTATGACAGATCACTATGGATTGCGATATTTGTTTGACCAACCAAAGCTCACTGCTAGACAAGCTAGATGGATGGCCCTCCTTAGTGAATTTGATTTTGAAATCAAACACATCAAAGGGAAAGAAAATAGGGTGGCCAATGCCCTTAGCAGAAGCATGAAAACAATTCACCTGGCAGCGGTGAGTACCTGTGAGACAGATGTCAAGAACATAGTTAGAAATGCACAAGAAACAGATCCCTTCGTTCAAACTGTGACCATGTACCTACAGCAAGAACCCTCTGGAGTAAAATAGGAACGCTACCAGATGACCGAAGGAGGTCTGCTCACTTACAGAAATAGACTGTACATTCCAAATTGTGACGACTTGAAGAGGTTCCTTATGGATGAACTACATACAAGACCATACATTGGTCACCCAGGATACCAGAAAATTATCATTGCCACCCGGAAATTTTTTTATTGGCCTGGATTGAAGAAAGACATAGCCAAATATTTGTCCCAATGCATAGAGTGCCAACAGGTTAAAGCAGAACATCGAAACCCAGCGGGACTATTACACCCTTTACCCATCCCAGAATGGAAATGGGAAACCATATCCATGGATTTTATCACTGGATTGCCAACTTCAACCAAACAGAATGATGACATTATGGTGGTGGTGGATAAACTGAGCAAGTCTGCTCATTTCATCCCCATCAAATCAACCTGCAAGGAAATAGATATCGCCCAGATATTCATGAAAGAGGTATTCTGACTGCACGATATGCCGAGAAAGATAATATCTGACAGAGACACAAAATTTACTTCCAATTTTTGGAAATCACTGATGGCGGGTTTAGAGACCAAATTGTTGTTTAGCATCGCCTATCACCCTCAAACCGATGGACAGACAAAAAGAGTGAATCAAATATTAGAGGATATGTTAAGGATGAATGTAATGTATCAACCCAAGAAATGGGAAGACTACCTTCCATTGGTAGAATTCGCCTACAACAACGGCTACCAAGCATCCTTAAAGATGAGTCCCTTCGAAGTCCTCTATGGTAGGCCGTGTAATACTCCAATCAGCTGGAGTAATCTTGTAAATAGGATTTATTTTGGACCCGACATTATGAGAGAAATGGAACAACAAGTGACCCAGATAAAACAAAATCTGAAGGTCGCTCAGAGCCGACAGAAAAGTTATGTTGATCAAAAGAGAACTCCAAGAGAGTTCAAAATGGGAGACCATGTATATCTCCGAATTAAGCCCAGAAGGAGTTCCTTAAAAATGGGATCTTGTGCCAAGTTGGCACCCTGGTATTGTGGAACCTTTGAGGTTCTAGATAGAGTGGGACCTATAGCCTATCGGTTAGCACTTCCTCCCACAGTAAAAGCACATAATGTTTTCCATGTTTCATTATTGAAGAAATATGTACATGATGCTAATCATATAATTGACTGGTCTGTGATCCAGGTGGAATTGGAGGGAGAATTTCTACCAAAACCCCAATGCATACTGGACAGAAAGGAAACCCCACTCCGGAATAGAACCATTTCACAGGTCAAGGTGCAGTGGAAACATTTTGGCCCAAATGAGGCTACATGGGAAATGGAGGATTCCATGAGACATGCATATCGGATTTTGTTTACTTATGTACATGCAATTCATGTTAGTATATAAGAACATCTAAGACAATGTTCCTTTTAAGGGGGAGGGAATTGTAACACGTTGTTTCCCCCAGTTTGTAAAAATAACTGGACTAGCCAAGAACTGGGGCAAACTCATAAATGCGAATATGTGATGTAAATGGAACTTGTGGAAAAGGTCAATAAATGTGGATAACATTATGAATTTATATTGCAAGGTTGTTGAGAGAGGATGTACAGAAAAAAAGACCACAATGACGGTGGAAAGCACCTAGAAAGGTGGCGTTAACTTCCACCGAGAATTAATACCATATTTGGACTCCACTGGCCCGGAGAACCAAAAGTGGCTCGCTGGCCCTGAATTAAATGTCTCGCTGACTAGTAGGTAGATGGCTCCTCAAAAATTTAATGAGGGATGGGGAGGTGAACCTCCTATCCATAGAGCCATCATGACTGACCAACATGAGGGAAATCATGCCACACGCAACCTCGCAAGAGGATAAGGCGTGGGGTAGAAGCGATTAGGGGTAGACGCGAGGGGAGAACTCTGGAAATACGTAGAGTGAGTGATAGAAAAGAGGAAGGAGAGTAACCTTCGCTCCTGGTCACTGGAAGACAGAGACGCAGTCTCACAACATCATGGTCTCAGCTCAGGGGTACTTAACTCTCCAGCTTAACACTCCATCATGACAGACTAGATTTCGTCGTGGAAGCTACGGTCACACATGACCGTTAGATTAGTAGGAGAAGTTAGGGCGTTAAATGCCTTACCACTTTGTTTTCCTCTGTCTTCATGGGTAGCAAAGAGTTTAGGACCATAGATCCCCAAATTACATGAGAGTATCCGCACCATGGATCTTTCCACGTTCAGGAAGTCCTGGGAGAGCCCACAAGTTAGGAATCTGTTTGAGTCGTCAAATATCGGCTGAAAAACCTGACAGTTGTTGGATCTGTAAAGAGTTACCCGAGGGTTAAGACCCCAATGTATAGGGGAAAAAACCCTGGAATAGATCTAATTCGTCCGAATAACGGAGGCCACGTATCAAGAGATCACCCATTTCGGGAAACCGGGAGTCGGGAAATTGGGAGTCATGTTGACAAGAGATCGGGACTTTCCATTATGGAAATCTCGGGATGGATCTGAGCCGTCTGATTGACAGAGGCCACGTGTCGTAAGATCTCCCATTTAGAGAAATCGAGAATCGCGAAATCGGGATTCCTGTTGACAAGAGTTTTGGATTTTCCATGGTGAAAACCCTAGGATAGATCTGAGTTGTCCGATTGATGGAGGCCACGTGTCGTAAGATCTCCCATTTCATAAAATTGGTAATCACGAGATCAGGAGTCCTGGCGACAAGGGATCAAGACTTTCCTAGGTGGAAACCCCGGAGCAGTTGTGGACTGTCCGATTTAAGGAGGTGACATGTCGAGAGATTACCCGCTTCAGGAAATCGGGAATCAGGGATTCGGGAGTCCTGTTGACAATAGGTCGGGCTCTCTCCTTGATAAATCTCGATGGAAGAGAGGTTGTGGTCATATGGGAAGAGGTCATATTGACCAATGCTTAACCCAAGGGGCTAATCACTTATTTGAGGCTCGTTCATCACTTCGGCGTTTCGGCATTCAGGATACCAAAGTGCATGTTTCCCCATGCTCTCAAACCCCGAAGTCCAGACTTATAAACCTTGAGATGTCAGCATGTGGTTAGGCTTTGATGAATGGTCAGCATCCTCTCAGATTATCCTTGGTTTGGGATGACCGTCCGATGTGAGGTAGAGATGCTAGCTTTATGCTAGGGCGTGAATGTGCATAAGGGTAAGTAGCGATCAGATCTGGATGGCCAGAGTCCACCTGCCCAGATATACGGTTGAGGATTCATTCTGAAGCCCCCTTGCCATTCTGCCTTTAATGGGGGGGGGTCCAGAATTAGACGCACAACTCTCGAACGGTCGATATCAATTCATCATGATCAACGGTGCTCAAGTGGATTTCAGACCCCCCTTTCCATTCTGCCTTTAATGGGGGGGGGTTCCGGAAAAGTGTGGCATGCGAAGTGGGCCCCCCCTCCTGTGATGTCGACTACCATGTCGTGTTTCCCTCTCTGCCACCTGTATTCCACTTAACCGTGCAACGGGGCCATTTATCATTGGTTGTTCTCTAGCCCTGTTGGGATTTGTTCCTATTGGACATTTGCTAACCCTGTAGGGATTCATCCCCATTGGTCAGTCGCTAGCCTTGTCAGGGTTCGACGGTTGCCAATTCAAACGACTCAACATCACTATAGTGCTAATGCACGAAATATGAAAGAGGTACTGTGTTTATTCAGATTGTGATCATGACTCGTGACCACATGGGAGCGGGGAGAGAGAAAGAGCCAACTTACGCTGGTCCTCCATGGATGTTTAGGGCTTCTGATTCGGCAGAAGACCAGAAAAATCTGATTTGGGTAGTAGGTATGTGACAGTACACTATTATCAATACATCACCAAGATGACCAAAATCATGTGTAACAGAATGCCCCCCAAAGTATGAGGCCGGAATCAGTGACAACCAAAATACTTTGTAAACTGCATGTGTGTGTCGTAAACCAGGAGCGCACCTAATCGAAAACCTGCAAACAACCAAGCATCTGTAGAATATCATACTAGTTCTGAGGTAGGCATTCCGATACTCAGATCATGGAAAAATGACACCATAAACATAGGTCATGGCCACCAATTATACACCATGGATCCATGCTGTCAAAATATCGCATAGCCACCAAGAATACACTATGGATCCATGCGAGAAAATTTGAATTAAGACGACATAGCCACGAGACATACAAAGTGGATCTATGTGTCAGCAAATTATACATATTCCATTGCAGCCTGGATCAAAGAGATGAGACCCAGGGTCTTCAATCCCGTCACCCGAAAGTACGAATATAACCATGTGATTACATGTGTTGAAGTCGAACATGGTAGAAACCACTTGATTACCAGTCATTGATGAAACCGTTAACAAGTGCGAGGGAAATCACCATTAATGTCAATGACTCCCAAGGTACAATAGTAAAATCCACCGAATGTGAATAAATGAGTCGAGGTCGAACATCCGACAGAATCTCCCGATCAGGTGTCAATGATGAAAACCCACTGTTGAAAGTGAGGAAACCTGCCATTGAGGTATGGAAGTTCCAAGGTATCAAAGAATTTCTAAGTCTTGTTTCCAGATAATGAGTTGGATTCGAGGGAGCAAAACTCGTCATAGGAGGGCCTTGATGTATCCCCCATCAATGACATGAAATGAGTAACAAATTTTGAAGGCAGAACAAAGTATGATGTAAGTTGAACTGGACATAGGGAAGGTCGTCACGGAGAGAATGGATAACTGCAGATGGCCAACTCAATTTCGGATGAACTTCTCTTGAACATATGAATGACACAACCAATGATTTGGCAGCACTGACTTAGAGATGACGTAGGGTATGACCTTGTAGCAAATTGAATGAGAGACAAATGGATTTCCCAAATTTGCTTTAGATAATGAATAAGGGGGTGTCATGTTTAAGAGCGACACTTACTGCCAATAATATGAATACGAAAACACATCCCTTTCCCAAATTTTCCCGCACCATTTCTGGTGAGTACCTCTTTATTTTTATGCAAGCTTGAGGAGGATAACATATGCTTGTTGTTGTAAGCTCATCCTTTGGATGAGTCCTTTGGAATATGTTTAACAAACCCTAGGAAGGAGTGGTTTGGTCCCATTACGGGTCTTTCGATGTTTGTTTAACGAATCCAAAGATAGAAAACTCGAAGGTTTTTCATGATTATAGACTTTGGAAAAACACTTAAAAGAGAACTCTCTCAGTTCCTTTTTCGTAAAATAGTCTGATGAGACTGAAAAAGAGATAAATTATCGCCCAATAGATGCTTTCTTCAAATACTTTAACGAGTGTGAAAATAGCAAGGTCGCTCAACGATCTTTTCATGTTTAGAGAGTCTGAAAAGAGCTTAAAGAGGAATCCAGGGGGTTCCTTTTTCGTATAACCTTGTTGAGCCTAAAAAATTGATAAAAGTGTGATCGATCACATTCTCATGTATTTTCGAGCGTGAGAACAGACAAAGACCAAGCTCGAGGTTTTGTGCAAAAAACCATAAAAAACAATTCAAACATGCGACAAAAAAGAGAGAAAATATCCGTATCCCTGTGTATGAACGTCGAAGTCGTTATGTCTGCAAAAAGTTGCACTCATAAGGGTATTAGGCATTAGGTTTGATAAATAAAACAATTATAAAAACCAATAAAAATGGCAAAAAGTAAATATAAGTGGGTAAAAGTTCTTTTTACCATAGTCATTGTAACTTTGCCAATATTTTAGCCCAAAACCCCTCTTTTGCCCTAGAATTTTGACACTCGATTGTGGAAGGTACGAGCATCCATTTGACGAACCGTCTCCGGCAGTGAGGTAAGCTCCTTGTCTTCTATCTTTTCGTGGTTCAATTTTTCACTTTCATTGGTAAATTTCAAGTTTTTGAGCTTGTTTTAGGGTTTAAATTTGCGCTCAGGCATTCTCCCAGGCCAGCCACACGGGACCTGCAAGAATGCATGATTCTCACAGGTGGCCCCAAAGGTACCTGCAGGAACCTCGCATTGTGCCAAAGGGGCACCTGCGAGAACCACAAAGTGAAAATTTTGTTTGAAGTTTGTCCAATGAAAAATGTACCAAGTCTTGACGGGAGTTGTTGACCTTCTTCTTATGTGTCTTATGCAGGCATTTGGCTATCAGCATGGTTCTGGAATGGCGTGAAAGAGAGCATGAAGAATATGATGTTATTACCGGGAATAACATGGGCACCATTGCCACTTTGCAAGACTGTGCTCTCCTGAAATTCTTTCGTATCCCGGGTATGAGGGCTCAAGTCAGGATGTTGGAGTACCTCGTTCATATGTGGGACGTGGACCAACAAGTATTCCACGTAGGGGTCCACACATTGTCTTTGGATATCGAGGATGTTTATTTCTTGACAGGACTGTCATGGCCTGGGTACCACGCTAGCTTAACTAGTAGCAGAGGTGGTGGGCTTCCTATGAGTGAATATTGTCATTTGTACTGTGTTCTAGAGGCGAAAAGAAGCAAAGGAAAAGTGGCCATTTGGGGGGTGCAGGGTTTGACCCTTCGCACTATTTTGTTCACCATTGCTTGTATGGTTGGGAGCGTTTCTCCACACATGGCTCTCCAGAGATAATTTCAGTATGCCATAGAGTGTACTGAGCCTAAAGTCTTTAACTGGGCAGACGCAGTCCTTCGTAGCATGAAGAGGTAGTTCACCAAATGCAGGAGAGGTGACCTCAAGCAATTCGGGTATGGGTCATTGTTGGTGTCCTTATTTCTTGGGAGGGTTCGCTTGCTGAGGTTGCAGTTTGAGTGGGGTTTACTGGCTCCAGAGGATCCGAGAATGCTGAGGGGGTGTAACCTCATGGCTCGGCATGTAGCTAGACCAATCATCAAATAAAATGATTCCTTCTTTGACTAGTTGCGACCACAGATGCTGATGGTCGATGATTATCCCTATGTCGGGTTGGACTTTCGAGGAGATCCAGACTTGGCCCTGCCCGAGGGTGCTCAGTGGGGAGATCTCGATAAGAAGTACACATTTTTTACTTTTTAAATGTTTTTGTGAATTTAAATGGTACATCTCCTATTCAACGACGAGGAGAGGTGGCTCCAGTGCCACGATGGGACACTGAAGATTATGAAGCAGTGGAACAAAACTTAGAGGGGTTGACTGCAGACATTCCAGACATGCCTCTTGGAGAGGTTCCACGATGTTATCAGCATCATATGGTGGGAGTGTCAGAATCATTTGGCCGATTTCTTCGTGGGGTTGCCCGGGCAGTCATGTGTTACCATGAACGTCATCTATGACGTCATTTTGTAGAAGCTACGAGCTTCAGATTTTGAAATTTTGGACCTTGGACAGGACTTTTTTGTAAAAAACTTTTTGATCGTTATATATACATATGGCTTCTACCAACTTGTCTTGTGTTGTGTGATACTTGTGATGTGATTGATTTATAAATGACCCAAATGTCTGTCTAATACATAGTTAGCTAATGCATCATTTAATGTATTTAGACATCTAGGAATATGCTAATACTCAATATAATCAAAATAACATTCCAAGAGGAGAATTCACAAATATACCTGTAACAAAGTAGGAATTTGAATAGCATAGACATCACTTAACTGTAGTACTACAAGCTACGAATCGAGTTGCACAGCCAAGCGATGAATACCAAGCGAGATAGCATCAATCAACAATTCAATAACGACGCTATACTCTGCAATATTGTTGGTCGCATGGCCGAGGCACACACCTCATAGAGTTATAAGTTCGTTTGTAGAGGTGTAAATTTCCCACACAGTAGAAGCAAGGTTATGAGTACTACGGCTAGCGCCATCAGTGAAGCCATGTCGGGTAGCGAAGACTCCAACATATGGAAATAAAACACAACGTCACATAAGGGCAGAGACTAGATAACGAAAAATCATACTACAGTAACACACAAGAAGTATGATATAATAAAAATAAAAGTACTTGTGCATAGGTGATCTTATGCATAGTACTTCTTTAAGTACAACCCATTTCTAGGTTCACTCAAAGGGATACCATCATAATCTACTAACTCGTAAGATCCTTTCTCCAAAACTCGTCTAACAATATAAGGACCTCACCACATGGCTTCGAATTTTCCAACTCCTAGAATACCTCGATCTTGTTCGTAGAGGAGAACCAGATCTCCTTCGGAGAAAATGTGAGGCTTGACATGTTTGTCGTATTGGGCCTTAACACATTTCTTCTGGGCTTCTATGACTAGGGTGGCATCGTGTCAAGTTTCATCTAATTGCATGAGATACAATAGACGTTCTTCCTCGACAGAAGTGTTTGGTAGGAGTTCGATGGCTAGTTTTAAGGAGGGTATCTCACATTCAATCGGGAGAATGGTTTCTAAACCATAGACTAACCGAAAAGGTGTAAACCTAGTAGCGGACTTAATGGATGTCTGGTAATCCCACAATGTTGAAAACAACATTCTGTGCCAACTTGTTTTGTGAATCCCTATCATTCGTCGAAGCATGGTTATGAGAACTTTGTTAATCGCTTCGACTTGGCTATTGCCTTGTAGGTAATAGGGCGTTGAGTTTTCATGGCGAAGACCCAACTTTTCAATGAGTTTGGACATCATGAATTTTCTAAAGTGGCTACCATGATCGGTGACGATAGCCTGAGGAACACCAACACAAGCTATGATGTGATTGAAAATGAATAATGCTATGGTCTTTCTAGTATTGTCAAATGTCGGCATCGCCTTGGCCCATTTCGTAAAATAATCTATGGCTACAATAATTTATCTATGCCCCCTGGCCGAGTGGGGGTGACATGTCATGAAATCGATACCCCATTTCACAAAGGGACCAATGGAGACCGTGAAGAGGAGCAGGATGTGACCGTATCTTATGATTATAGGTCTAGCAAGCATGGCATTTTTGGACGGCGATTATGCAATCGTTAAATAAAGAAGGCCAAAACTATCCTACTCGTAAGATCTTTTAGGTAGTAGCATACCCAGACATATGACCACCACAGGCTCCATAATGGCATTCATTTAAGGATTTCTCGGCTTCATCGAATGTGAGGCAGCATCGAAAAATGGAGTCAATCCCACGGCGATAAAGAGTATCCTCGAGGATAATATATTGACGATCTTGGTAGCGTATCCAACCTCAGTCGGTACTAGACAAATTGGAGCAGAAAGTCTGGGTTTGGAGATATATGATGATATCACCATACCAAAGATCATCAGAACTAATTAGGAAAAGGGATTCATCAGGTAATGAATCGGCTGCTACATTTTTCGTTTCAGAGTAGGGAAAGTCACATATCAACTCGACAAACACTAAGGACTTATTGGAATTAGCTCGTTTGAATTCCAAGTCAAACTCCTAGAGTATAACTATCCATTTGGATTATTTTCCCCCTAGCAATTGATGTGTGAGAATGTGTTGCATAGGGTTGCAGTTAGAAATCACCGTAGTCTTGAGAGAGAGGATATAGTGCCGAAAGCGTTGAACTGCTTGGATGGCTACCAAGGCCAGTTTTTTGACATGTAAATACTTGGTTTCGGTAGGAGTTAGACTTTGACTCAAGTAATAGATAACATGTTCGTCATGAGAATCATCTTCTTGGACAAGAACCATAGCAATGGTGTAATCCGAGGCTGCGAGGTAGAGGAAATAATCGTGACTGTAATCGGGGGGCAAGAGAAGCTGAGCACGTGTCAGGGACAGTTTCAAAGCTTCGAAGGCTTTGTTTGTGATGGTATCCCATACGAACTCAGACCCCTTTTTGAGTAGTCGCGTAAATCCAAGATTTATCTCGGTGTAGTTTGGGATGAAACAATGAAGAAATTTTGATTTCCCTTGCAAACTTTGTAACTGGCGAAGTGTAGAAGGAGGAGGGAGATTGAGAATTGCCTCGACCTTTAAAGGATCTACCCTGATCCCTTGACGTGAAACAATAAACCTAGAAGTCGGCTGGATTCTACGCAGAAAATGCATTTGTAAGGATTCAAGCGTATATGGTAAAATTAATAGTGGATGAAAATGGCTCAGAGGTGGATTGGATGATTGACTCGGTGCATGGAATGAGTGGGTAAATCGTTAAGATATGGTTGCACGATGTGCTTGATATCATGGAAGGCATAAGACATAGTGCATTGAAAAGTTGTGCCAGCGTTCTTTAGACCAAAAGGAAGTTTCTGATAGGCGAAAGTGCCCCAAGGACAAACAAAAGCGGTTTTGTGTTGATCCTCGGGAACAATATTGATTTGATTATATCTGGAGAAACCATCCATCAGAGATAAGATTTCGCTTCCAGCGCAATTGTCGACAATCTGATCGACGAAGGGGGTAGGAAAGTTGTCTTTAGGAAAAGATTTGTTAATATCCCTATAATCAATGCATACGCGGATTGTGCCATGTTTCTTGTCGATCGGGACAAGATTGGAAACCCAGTCAGTGAGGACCACTGGGTAAATAAAGCTGGCTTTCAGAAGTTTCTCGACTTCAAGCTTGATAGCAGCTACTTTACATGGGTGAACTGAATGAAGGTGTTGCCGGATGGGTTTAGCATCTGGGTATGTCTTAATCTCATGTATCACAATGTTGGGGTCAATAACTGACATTTCTTCATAGCTTCAGGTGAAGACGTCATGAAATTATTTGAAAAGTGACTTGTAGGTGACGATTTCATCAGGGGAACATGAAGCTATGATTTGCACATTTTTGACAATTCCAGGTTTGATGGATATGTTGAGGGGAATAGTGGTCGAGATATTTCTTAAGTTCCCTTCGGAAAACACATCGTGTATGGACTCAGGAACAGTCGAAATGACGACAATGGTCGATGGGGTCGAGATCCACTGGTAGCTCTCAATGGTGTGTTGTTCCAGAAAGAGGATGGAATGGTAAAGTCCATCATTCCAAGGTGTGTCCTCCATGATAGACATAATCATCTCATCCATGTGAAAAATGACGCGGAAAGGATCTGGAGAGAATTCACCAAGAGAGGGGGTATAAGGGGTTGCCGATTGAATGGCCTGATAGGCAGATTCGACTGGACTCAAAGGCATTGCATCACCATAACGAAGATGATCGTCGGGGTCAAGTACCATCCATGGGTCGTGAGACGTAAGGGTTCCATGAATCGAGGTGGAGATCATGTTGATTGAAGAAACAGACGAGTGTGTAACATCGAGTGGTGGAATGGGGAAGGTACCCATTAACGAAGAGTATTTGAGAAGACCTACACCGACGTTCTCGTAACCTGGTGGGGTTTTAGCCATAAACGGTATGTTGTCAGTACGCGTATCCAAGTTAAAGAAGGCTAATTGGTCGAAGGTAATGACCTTTCCTTGATTTGGGAAACGTACAACACGAAAAAGAGTTGACACAACTGTGCGCATGGAATCAATCTATCTATGGCCAAGCAGAAGATTGTAATCGAGATGAGTGTCAAAGAATTCCACTTCGACTTGGACCGTTTTTCCTTCTAGCGTGATTGGGAACGAAGGAAGGACACCGTAAGTCTTAAAACAGGAGCCATTGAAGGATTTGAGTCTGTTATGGGATTCAATCAAAGAGGGAGATTCAATGGCTTTCCAGCAGGTAACAGACATGACACACGTCGAGGCACCCTCGTCGATAACAGTTTGAAAAATGTTTTTGTCGGAGACAATCACTTGGATTTGGAATGCGAGTTGAGGGGGTAACCTTGGAATGTGATATTCCAAGTTAAAAATTATTAAATTCGTGTCTGTCAGGTCGATTCCACCGATAGATTTTAACAGTGCCTTCCATTTTGTGGAACAACTTTGAAGGACTTCGAGGGCTGACATCGCGGAAGGTGCTTGGGCCAGATCTTCAACAATGTTGTAGTTCTGGGCAGCAGGAGCATGAGGATTGAAAGTTGATTTCTGAACGACGCCCTTTGGAGGGGGTCGAAGAACTATGTCAAGGCTCAGTAATTCAAGATGAAGAGGACCGTTGGTAGGTGGAGTCGCGGGAGATAGTTGGACCAACGAAGGCGATGTATCATCAATCTTCTCCTTAGAGGGAGAATACTCTTTGGCTCGAGTGGTAAGTGTGATGTCATTCTTCTTTGAATAGCCAGTACACATTAATACATAGGACGTAGTAGAAGGGGAAGGTTGGTCATTAATGACCAATTGGGCCTGTTGTTGAGAGGGGAAGGGTTGGGACAAAACGGTCAGAGTGGGTGGTTTCGGGGCCCTTTGAAGGAACTTAGTAACCCCAGCACATCGTGAAAAATCCTTTGTGTAGTGATCATCACCACAAATAAGACAAGGGTATCGAGGTTTGCACTTATCCCTATCATCAATAGGTGGAGATTTGGTTTTCTCTGCTTGCAAAATATTTTTGTCCTCCTTATTATTACCCTTTCCCTTTCTGGATTTGTTGTTACCGACTGGGGTATATTAAACTGCATTTACCTCAGAAGTCTTGCCGGTCGGAGGGGTAGGAGATGGAGCATTTTGAACATTAGAAGAGTTGGGTTTGGGATTGTTGCTTGAGGTGGAATGTGGTTGGGCATGGAAAGTGCCAATCACACCATCGGTTGCATGAGAGGCAGCTAGAGTAGTTGAAGTGGCGGAAGTGGAAGGACGAGGTGCATCAGGGAGTAAGTCGTAAAGAGTACGCATTTGTGAGTAAATGAGGTCAAGGTATTGAGCACGACTTATGTCCTGTTCTTCCGTAACAACTCCACCCATGGCGATGTCATGACTGATGTCGTTCACAAATGATTTTGTGAACCACTATGCCAGTAACTGATTGGGAAGTTCGAGTTTAATGAGACGTCGTCTTCGTCACCACTCATGAATTTGATCAGATATATGAGTGGATTTGTTTTGTTTGAAAGAACTCAAAATCTCAGTCCCCGTTTCATAACGGATCGATAACTGGTAGTGGGTGAGGAAAGCCATAGCTAGGGTGTTGAAGTCGGTGAAGCAACCTCATGGTAATTCTATATACCACTTCGCGGCAGAACCTATGATAGTTCTTTGAAAAAGACGTAAACGAATAGAGTCATCCATCAAGGAGTTGGATGAGCACCAGAGGTGAAAATTCATGACGTGATTGTTTGGGTCCTCTCCCGCTTTGTCATCAAATTTAGGGATGTCAGATGGTAGCTTGGCTGGTATAGCAGACCATTGGGGAGAGTGGCGGATTGGATCATTTAAAATTCTTAAGAGATCCGGGAGGTCCAAAGTGGCCAAGAAGGGTAACTGTTTATTCACATGCGGGTACTGGTGGCTTTGGGGAGGGAGTCTCGTCAGCAAACCAGTGGGACCATAAGAATTCTACATATAATGCGAAGACCCAGGCATATTCGGTGGTTGTTGTGGAGGAAAGTAGCTCATGGGATTGTATCCTTCAACTGGACGTGAGTTTGAGCATTCGAGCCCCAAATAGGATTGGACGTACCTGGATATGGTTGGCCTATACTAGGGGGTATAATGGATGTAGCTGGAAGCTGTTTCCCCCCAGTCGATTGAGGATTATGTTGTATCAAATGGTTCCAATACTGGGCCAAGGATGGAGGTATGTTTTTTCCATAGGGTGGGGTCGGTGGGGGTTGTCCTCCAATTAGGGGTTGAGTTCTAATTGGGGGTTGTGTTCCAATTGGGATTTCTGTTCCAATAGAAATTTTCCCTCCGAGGGGGGGTTGAGTCAAACCTCCTTGGTGAAATTGTCCACCAACAGGAATCTGGTAATTTGGTGTGAACGATGGAATAGTGCCACTAGGATTAGTACCGTCGATAGAGGATGATAAAGGTCCTCCAAAAGGGGGTTGAGGAAGTGTTGGAATGAAGCTAGGAGGAGAGTTCCCAGAAGAAGAGGGACCGCCAAGAGTTTCAGATGGGGTTTGTGTAGGAGTGGGAATAGAAGCATTCAAAGCATGGTATCTGGGTGGAAGCGTCGGGGTGACATTGGTCGAAAGCAGTGTGCCAATAGGGGCTTGACTAGCCACTATAATCCTGGCATGAATACTTGTAGTATCTGTGTAATGGACCATTTCTAAAGGGATGGTCAAGATGTGGTCAGCCCGCGGATCTTCTGTACCAAGAAAATAATAAGTAGTAGTAAAAGCTACTACATCTAGGTCAGAAGTTTCGGGGAACGCAGGTGAGACGGTGATTTCAATGCCTACTCCTGAACCAAAGAGATCCCGTCTAAAAATGCCAGTAGACCAAAAAGGATCTTAGCCCTTAGGTCCTAAAAAGGGTCCAGTTGGTGATCCAGAAGACACAACAACTAACTCTCCGAAAGAATTAACTCGCATAATACATCTCTCAGAATCGGGGTGAAGTCGAAAGTCCTCTCGAGAATTGGTAATTTGGAAACGTTATAGAGAGTCAGTTCTTTCCACTTGTGGAGTGGTGACATCTTGGACTTCACTCTATTGAGGAGAGCCCTCTGGTGAGCTTGTAGGCAGGGGTTGAGAACCTTCCAGATTTTCTGGAGGTAAGCCCTGCATTCTACGTTAACGATGTGGAGGGTCTATTGTGAATGAGTTACAAACTTACGAAGAAAATCCTGTGGTCAACTTGGGTAAACAAACATCATGCACTAGTAAAAAGAATCTAGGAAACAACACCAAGCAAACAATATCTTCTAATTCCGAAGTCACTAGTTGGTGATGAAATCCAGCGTCACAACAACAAGACAAGAAGGGGTGGGGCTAGGGTGGAAAAGTTACGTTGACAACCTACTTAACGGACTTACACCCTGGTGCAAGCTCCCACACATAATCATGGGTATTCCCTCCAAGGAGCCTGAGTGAGTTTGGCCAACGTCGATTCTAGGTACTGTGAAGACTTGCCCCTTCACAGTCACCTTGTGTAAGACCTTAAGAAGATAGGCCACTAAGGTTACCACCGACAATAATAAATCTTGGGGGGACATTCGACAGTCCGATCCACATGCAAGGGCAGGGTATCTAGCCCAAAATCATCTCAAGAGGCTTCCACTCATCATTGTGGATATACCTCCAAGCGACCCCCGTAATACGTGCAATATCTACACCAATATCAACAAAGCAGGGTGAGTAACTCTGTCAATATCAATGCGACCTTGGGTTTGACCCTTATGTGAGAAGGACTTCTTAGGACAAAATGTTGTAAATGAAATTTGACACTCCTTAACACAAGATGCTATTGTGTGTTTTGTTCTTTGGAAACTGTATCTCTCTGCCTATTCCAAAGCACTAGCCTAGCTAATTGTTGGTGTAATAGAGTCCTAGAAAAGAGTTACTAGTTAAATTTTAAAATTGTGCAATGTTATTAAGGGTTGTTGTTACTTAAAGGAAATGGAGATGAAACCGATGTTGTGTGAGACTCTGACCCAACAATGAATAGATAGGAATGAAATATATCAATTTTTGTTCGATGAATCCTATGTATGGGAGGGAAAGAGAAGTGTTCCGGAACAATCTTGAACTACGATACACAATCTTCTTTACAATGCAGTCTTTAACAAATCACGTAACAATGACAATTCTCTATTTGTTCTATTTTAACGATTGATTTCCAATATTTTCAAAATGAAAATGCCTTTAAAAAGAAAAATGTTTTTTACTTTTCAAAAAGATCCACACCATGGTGGTGAAAGTAAGGAAAACCAATAACTAACGAAAAAGCAATAAACAAAACCCAAACCAATCTTTCAATGGGGACAAAAATGACAAGTAGACAAGACTAGTCTTTTCAATTTCATGAGAAC
This sequence comes from Picea glauca, assembly GCA_000966675.3. Classification (NCBI taxonomy): domain Eukaryota; kingdom Viridiplantae; phylum Streptophyta; class Pinopsida; order Pinales; family Pinaceae; genus Picea; species Picea glauca. The sequence goes on from JZKD02S1725184.1 coordinate 94,363, forward strand.
AATGATCTTCCAAATAATGAGCAAATGAGAAATACAAACAATCCCAACTTTCAAACCGATCACTGGCTCCTAACCAAACAAGTACTCTGATTCTAGGATCAGAGATTATATCCTTGTTAAAAAAATTCAAGAGATGAGAGTTGAGAAAAATATGGAAAAGAAGAGCCTTTGATTTCCGAAGACTGATAGTGCACAAAATCCGAAGACAAGAAACAATCAACTAGTGGTCCAAAAATTTCTTTTCAGACACCTATGCAGATCTGGGCATCTAAGCATACCAAAGCTTTAAATCCAAAAATTTTAAATATGGGTTTGCAGGCTATCAGTAATATACAGTGCGAGAATGAAGCATTCTCATACGCTGGCTTCAAGCAAGGTGTGAGAACCTCGCACTGGACTAAAAGGTAGATTGCGAACTCAAGGGGTTCTTGCAAGCCACTGTGGGGTTCAGTGCGAGAATGCCTGAAACTAGGAAAAATTTTGGAAAAAGACAAGAATTTTGAAGGGACTTCTAGACCCAAAGAGTCTGTCAGGGTTTCCCGAAGACTCAAAGATTGATAGAAATGAAGAAAGGTAAGGCAAGAGAAAATGGCCAAGGAAAAACACCAAAAACCACTAAAAAATGGGTTGCAACCCTAGTGGAGTTGCCAATTTTGTTATCAGACTAATCAGTAGGTGCGAACACTAACAAATCTCCTAGATCCACCTGGATCTAGAACAAAACAGGACAGGACATGACTATTTCCCTAAGTTATGACCATTGAATTAGCTAGTAAGGAGGAACAAGTAACATACCTTTGTATCGATTCCTAGGGTCTATGTTGCTCCCGCTTCGCTCCGGTGCTCTCGTGAGGTAAAGACCAAGAAAACACAAACTGACCAAAGTGAAGATAGGAAAATGTATTCAATCGTCAACTTATGTGTATGATCAAGGAATTACACAATAAAGAAAGAATGACTTTATGGGAAAAGGAAATGTCGTTGTATCATATTAATTGAAAGTAGAAGATACAACCTGATCGCCTTGATGTCGCAAGCTTCCTTTCAGTGACTCTTGGTTCCAACACACACACTTGCTCTATCCTTGCATGAAGAAGATCCAATTCGTCTTTATAGACCTACTAGAGTCTCCAAGCTTATGTTCAAGCAGGGTTCTTCACACAATTCCTTTACCAATTCTTCAATTGATCTTGGTTAACCCTTTCCATGAGAATCCTATCAATATATAGGAGAGGATGAGATGGTTACATGGATGATAATGATCCCACCAAATTAGGGAAACCAGTAAAATGATAACCATTCGAATGTCAACCTATTTTCTAGAAGATTCCCTTCTAGAACCCTCGAGACTTCTTCCCTTTTCCAAGCTTGAAAACAAGTTCGCACCCTAAGGATAGAGCACAGTGCGAGAAGTTCGCACCCTAGATGAATATGGCCTGCGAGAATGGATCATTCTCGCACCCTAGGCTATAAGCATCCTACGAACTCACTTTGAAAATATGTTTTCTGGAAGGAGATAAATGCCACTTTTCTCAAGAGAAAGTTCTTGTTGGGTGCTTGAGTACACTATTATCAATACATCACCAAGATGACCCAAATCATGTATAACACCCCCCCCCCTCTCAATAACAGGATCTGATTCTACAACTATAACATTCTCATCAATGTACACATTGTAATATAACTAAAGCCGAAGAACCATGTTTTATATATATATTTCAAAAAATATGATGTTTATAGTACAAAATTGGGGCCAACACCCTCAATACACATATAGAACCGATAATAAAAGATCCATGACATCTATGTCTATGGCACCAGATGTGTGTCATGATAAAAAACTACGACATTTGTGAGACGCTGAAATATTCACACCCAAGCTCTGGGCACGCCAACCACCTGTCGTTGCATGGCCTCCGAAAAATCCTCTACTTGAACCATTGGAATCCTATGTGTCAAACGAGACAGGTTGCCATGCACGTTTTGAATGACTCTCTTGTCTTTTCCTCCCACCACCTCATCTCCCCAGTGCCTCCAATGATGTCATGGAAGCCTGTCTGGATGTCGCAGACCTATGTCTGTGTCACACAAGTGTCTAGTTAGTACTTAAACATCATCCAAAAATATTTATTTTTTCCTATACCAAAATACAAAAAAAGTGAAATATTTAAAAAATTTGACATACCTATGTCCCCGTAGGCGGTCCCTGGTGGGAATGGCATGTTAGGGTCCTCTCTGAAGTCAATCCCTGAATAGGGGTAGTCATCCAGAGAAATGACCTGTCGTCTCCACCAGTAAAAGAAATCAGCGTTGTAGGGTGTGGGCACCCTACCTCCTCCCTGTCGTCTCATAACCTCGGTCCATAGTGCCATGGTTGGATCACGAGGTCCTCAAGGAATGATCTCAACTCTAGGTCCCAAACCTAGAACCCGCTTGAAGAAAAAGATACACAAGATAGATGCAAACCTGAAGTTCCTCTTGTCACCCTGTTTTCATTCTGTCAACTTGCTCTCCATACTAGCCAATAGCAAGGTGCACCAATCGTACACTGTGGATCTCAAACACTCTACAGAATAGAAAATGAGCGGCCTCAATTCCTGGTGAAATGAAGCTGACCCTGTGATCCAGGTCAAAACAAGGACAACAATCTTGAGGCTTAGATTGTTTATCACTTGGATGGGGAGTTGACTCCCGACCTTCTCAGTCCCTGCTATACAGTGAGCATCTATGTACTCTTCTATCTTCATACCACTCCAAACTCCCTGGGCTTTGAGGTTCACCACCTCACCCTGATGCGACAACCCCGTCAAAAAATATATATCCTTGACTTCAATTCTTAATGGTTTCCCATCAAGGTTGAAGCTCTCATTGTCTGGATCCCAATAATCCATGAGAAATTGTAGCAACCTCACTTGGGCCCTCATCCCTTTGAGTGCCCAAAATTTTTACAACCCACATATTTTCAAGGCCATTTGGGCCCCTGGTTCTCTTTCCACAACAACATCCACCTCCTCATGTTCCCTTTCCCTCCATTCTAGCACCATCCTTCCAGAGAAAAAACACATTTTTGAGTTAGAAACCATAAAAAAACCTTGTTTACGGACATATACGTGGGTTGCAGCATTCAAAATCGCATATAGGGATGATTACAGACAGTCTGTATTTCATACAGTCGCGTATAACCTCGTGTATACGCAACACAATGAATGGTAGCCCGCGTACACCTAAATACCTAATTTATGCCTTAAATAACTCAAATTTTGAAACCTAAATACAAAATGTAATCCACTAGAAAGGAAGAGGAGGAGAAGAGGAATTACCTGGTCTAGATGATCTTTGATTCCGTCACTCAATGCTCCCACAATCACTATTTTAAGATCAGAGGTAATTTGGTCCAAAATTCACTATTTGGTTAAAAAAGTCAAATGACATAGTAAAATTTGGTTTTTGTTACTATTTATGATAGTTTTTACCCACTTTACATAGTTTTCAATCATATTTTCGCCTAATGGACTAATACATCAATAGATTGAGTTGGTTTTTGTAGTTTTCACCAGGGATTCTTGCGGTTTTTAGTGTTATGTTGACCGTACAAAAAAATGGACAGGTATTTTCGCTACCCAACATATACGATAGGTATCCATTCCATCATGCACACTTGCATTATCCTATAACTGTCACTCATATGCCTTAAGTACGAACCCATTTGAAACAAATAACCCTACATCTGCTACAACATGTGTCATTATCAAATGGTAGAGACTTATCGAACATGGGTACCCTAGTTAGATCCTTTGCTCCATTTGGTGCCCATGTCCAGATTTTTTCCATAGGACCGGGAGTCCCTTATAGATAATACATGAATTTATGCCAAGCCTCATTTCTCACTCATAAACATGATGACCTATAACTAGAGGACTCCCAGTCATGTTTGATTTAAGCTCTTTTCCAACTCATTTTCAAAAAGAGAAAAGATTGTCGAGTGAACTTGTCTCTTTCACACTCATAAATTGGATGTGAAAGGACATCTATTTGGTACAAGTTTATCCCCTTTTCAAAACAAGTAAACTAAGATTATGAAAAAGGACATTTTTTGACATTAAGTTGTGATTGCATCTCATGCCCTTGTTTACAGTATTAAGCCTCTAGTCAGTTATCACTTTGCATTATAAATCATTTGTCTCAACAATTTTGCATCATCAACCAAGAAGAGCCTCATTTATATCCTTTGAAACTTGACACCCTATACCCAAGAGGGAACATTCCCCTGAGTTTCCATCTCTCACATGCATCTCCTTGCATTGAGCATAGGTATGTTCCACTGCTGGAACTATTTTTTCTTACTTACAACACTCGTTTCCTCCTATGTATCATAACATTCATTTGACTATGAAAAAAAAATGATGGGAGGTGTTAGCGATAAAAAACGCACTGGCATTTTTGAAAGAACGATGACTAATATTGTAGGGAAAATTTGAATAGCTTCCTAGGCTCCAAATGAAAATTTGAAAGCACCATTGGAAAGCTTAGGATTTGTATATGTCGATTGACTATTTAAGCATGCAAAACCGACTCTCCATGACTGAGAAATTTGATTTTGAAAAAATTTGCGCTTTCACCAGCGCAGAAGGCAGAATTATAACTAGTTAGCTGGTGAAAGCTCCGCCTTTCACCAGCTAAGGAGAAGATTTTCAGGTAAATTAGCTGGTGAAAGCCTGTAATGACCAGAATACTTGAAATTTCACCCAGATCAGAAATTTTCAAGCCAGAAAGAGATGAAACCTCTTGGAATAGATAGGTGGTGAATTATCAAGTCAAAATCTGAAGGCCATTCTTGGAGATGAAAGTCAAAAGGGAATTTTTTGACTAGATTTAGTCATTTTCAAGGGCAAAATGATAGAGATTTTTGGCACACATCATCAAATTCGAATTCCACTTTCAGAGGAACAGATCAAAGAGCCTTGGAAGGCTAGGCTACACTTCATCAACTTTCAACCAATGTTTGAAGACAAAAATATAGAGATTGACCTCATCTTGAGGATCTCTCCTTATCTTTTGTAAATTAGTTTTGACTTTCTATTTTTAGAATATCAGATCCATTCTTTTAGGATCTGAAAACTGATTGTAAAAGGATATAAATGCCTAGTTTTTCTAAAAGTCTAGGGGTTCAATCTTGGATACATTTGGCCTATGTACTTAGACTCTTATTTTGATATGAATCACAGTCTTCTTTTTCTACCAATGTCAGATTTTCTCATGTGTTTCCTTGCTCTGTAATTTGATTCAATTTAGCTTAGCTATTAAGAACTGTCATCTTCTTATTTGGCTCATGAATTCAAATTGAATGATCTATTGCTATCTTGTATAATCCTGCATGTTAATGTACTTGGTTATCTAGAATAGTGTTCTTCATACCCCATTCCAAATTACTGTATCTGATTATTGGTTTCTAAAAGCATTGGCTCATTCGAATGCATGATAAGTTGTTCTTCTCATTATCCATCCTTAGTTATCCCATTGATTCACACACTTTGATTATCAATTTCTTAAGTTACCAAGCATTCTTAGCCTACAACCCTAAGGAGTGTCTTGGAGTGATAACAAATTTGCGTCGTTTCCGAGGAGAGGAGATCGAAGCTCAACTTCCCTAGGAGACGAAATAGATCCAGCTTTGATGATAGACAAAGCCTAGACATCATTTGGTTGTAATCATCTATCTGGCGACTCCATGAAGGACGAATTCAGTGGCGACTCCATTGTTCAGAAATTTGTTGGTGACTCCACTGGTATGACATGAAAAAGATATTAGCTAAGAGGTATGCCTTTTGTGATTTTTCAAAGATTGTTGGTTTCCCTAATCCAGTACCTAGTAGGGATGAATGGGAATATAACCTTCCTAGATTTTGAGGAGAAAAATGGGAAGCGCCAGCTGAACACTTGTTGGATTTTCATGAGTTTATTCATCGGCTCCAGATCATACATGAAGATGTTAAGATTAAATTGTTCAAGTATTCATTAGAGGGGATAGCCCTTGATTGGTGCAAGTCTCTTCTAGCTTCAAGCATTCACTCATTGGCAAGTTTTCATTATGCTTTCCATTTGTTTTGTAAAGATGAATTTCCAGCCGAAAGTCTCTTTGAAGATTGTTGTGGTGAATTCGAGAAGCAAGTTCAACAGGAAGTAGTCCTTTCTTTTGTTTGTCAAAATGATTATTATGAGAATTGCATAGATGTCTCTATCACACATGTTACCTTTGATTTGCATGAAGGATCAATTATAGAAGAGCATTGTTCTCAAATTTTTAAAAGGGTTTCTCATGATGTATTTTCACCTGAAAGAAAAGAGGAAGATCAGGAGATTGTTCATTTCCCTATGCAAGACAAGGGAGTGATGGAATCAATTGTATTTGATGAAGAACAATATTGTCATCCAGAAACTCCCACAGTAGATGTTGAAACTCCTACAGCTGACATTGAAAAGTCATCTACAGAAATCAACAGTTTTCCATGCACCGTACTTGAACATAGATCTGCAGACAACAACAAACAATTCATCATCAACAATGAAGTTAGTTTGCATCCCTATTCAGATTTACACGCAGTTGAAGGTGGCAGTTATTCTCGGAAGAAGGGTATGCAGAGATCTTCTGATGTTCAGCCGAAGCAACAGGAAGAAGTGTTTTATTACAGTATTATTGATCCTTTTGCTAATTATCTGGAGTATTCGAGCAGCATAAATATCAAATTGCTCTTGTCAAACGAAGGTTGGTTATGCTGCACTTTCAAATTGTATATCAATATTCTATTTTTTCCTGCATTCATCATTTCTAGATCAGAAGTTCTACCAGTTATTCAGATACTCGGATGGCTTCATTGGAAGTATGATTTTACCTAATTTTGAGGCAGTAGTTGGTTAAAGTAGGGTAGTTCAGTAAATAAGATCTTTCTCGAGCATTTCTTTCTTCTAATTTTCAGTAGAAATAGCAGTGAGCTTATGTCAATAAAGGCACATTTGAAGGTGTACAGAGATCGGATTACATGCAAGTTACATTTTTGCAGAGATCAAGGTTGCAGAGTTTTTCAGTTTAAAAGCCGGATCTTAACACCTGAAATAAGCCCAGGCAATTACTTTAAATTTTTCATTAACCATAACAAAAGTTTAGAAGTTCAATAATTGCAAAATTTGCATCACAAATAATAAGGACAGAGGCCAGTCTTTGAGGAAATGTAATCCTAGTTTTGTTTTTGCTATCTGGAAACTAATTGAATTATGATGCTATGATAATACCAAAGGTGGAGATGGTGATGTTGCTGTGAGCATAAATTATGAGATGAGGGTTTGTAAAGGACTTACATCGTGTACTCCAAGGAGAAACAGATGGAAAATTACTTCCAGTTTTTGGAGGTGATATGAAAATAGTGACATTTGCTATAGCATCCCAGCAAACAAGTGATGTTAGTGTGTCTGTGTGCCCCTGCTTTTCAATTTCAGGAAGCAACTCCAAGTTCTCTGCTAGATACATGTGGGATCAAATTAAAGAGCATGGGTCTTTTGATGAAAATACTTGTGGCACACCTTCACCTCCTTTAGAATGGGGGGCCTCAATTGGTGTTGCTGTTGTGGCTTCGGTAGCAGTTCCACCTCATGGAAAGATCTCAACCCCAAATTTGTTCTACAGGTTTACACAGACATGGTTGCAACTGGTGACAAATCATTTGCCCATGTTGTTTGGCCCTCTGTTTATATGGCCATGGATTACATGGATCAGTTTGACCAAGATAAAGATGGAGTGATATTGAAGCAACACAAAATTAGTTCTTCTGAAAGAATTCCTCTTGCAACAGAAATTATGGTTCCTGTTGTTGATGAGATTATGAAGGCAGTGAATAAAGAAAACAGGACTTTGATCATTTTCCCTCCAAAGGGACTTTTGGAACTTGCCAGAAGACCTGAAGCTATAAGAAGACTTCATCCTACAATATGGGAGTTTTGTAAGCAGCATCCACCAAAGAATGTCTGAAAGAGATTAACATATACAAGAATTAATAATTCGGGATTGATGCCTACACAGAAGCACATTATTATTGGAACCCAGGTCTCCAGGATGAAGCCACCTTTTCCAAACATGTCTGATTTTGCTAAGATGAAGGGAGCAGTGATGCTATGATGGAGTACAGTTATCGAAGAAAAACTATGAGATCTTAATCCTGCTATATTCTTCCATGGGGGTTATAAAGCTGTTGGTCACGCATTGAAGCGTTGGACAGTATTTGTTCATGGTCGGAAAACAAGCAGACATCTTCTTCCTAAACATAAGTCAAAGAACAAGTATTCTTCTGTGCATCACTCTCATTACAGATATTCAGGGGATGTAAAGGGAATTGTTTCAAAGACACTTCAAATTGACCAACCTGACTTAATGACACTCAGCCAAGTGAAATTAAGCATTAACAGATTTATGGAGGCTGGGGACGTGTCTGACTTTCCAGCATACAAAGATCTACAAGAACATGATCAAAACCTATCATGAAGCATTGTCAGTGAAAGAAATAACGAATTCTATGTTTGAAGCCAGCAACTATGATGGAACGTCTGAGGGTAAAAGCACAGGCGGAACTGAAGATAATTTTGGCTATGATGATGATGAAAGAAAGTGGGCAATTACTGTTGTAGGTGGTATACCTCCTCTTGTCTAGATTCTGGACGTGGAAACGTTATTCATGTTCTTAAGTCTGAGGCCTCTCGTGTGAGGTATTCTTCGCCTGGTTTAATCCGGGATTTGCTTTAATATGTTCAAGGACGGCATGGTTCCGCATCTATTGGTCGTTCGGCGCATGGATTTGTGAGCATTGTTTTGTATGCTTCAGAATTTGATTGGATTTGCAGAGAATCTGGTAGAAAGGGTTTGCTGAAATTTGTATGTTTTGATTTCATTTGCGCGATGAATGTGGGGGATCTTCATGATTCATCGATAATTATGGAGTTTCCAGTCATTGCATCAGCTGAACGCTAATTTCACCTGGACGTACAAGCCTAGAAATGGATCCATTCGCATGGCCTTCACGGCCCGGCCAGAAATCTCGGGAGGCTGGATGGTTTGGGAAATCAACCCAGATGCGTCCATGATGGGTGGGACTCGATCCCTGATTATGTTTAAGCACTCCAACGACACAGTCCTTGTCCAGATGAACAATGCCCCAGATGAAATATCCAAGTTTGGAGGAAATAGTCTGCAATCGGAACTGGATGGTGTTGTTGTCCATAGTGGCAACGAGGAAATCTTTTGATGCGCCAAAGAGGAGAAAACGATGCCTGCAAGCTTTTGCTATTCTCAAGGTGCATTGGATGGAATAAGTATGAATCCTGATATGGGAATGGAGTCTGAACTTAAGCCATCTCCTCGTATGGGTGATCCAGGCACGAAGAGAGCTTCATTTACAACCAAAATTAAATCCAAGATGAAGAGGAGTTCGACCTTTAGAGGCAACAAAGAGTCTGTCAATGGGTCCTCTGTTAATGGCAGTACCTCCAATTCTAAGGCCAACAGAAGGATTAATTTTGATAGACCTGTATCTAGTGCTGAGAGGGGGCTGAAAAGCCGAGATTCTTGGATAGAAATGTTGGTGGGAAAGAGAACAATGCAGCCTGGAAAATAGTGGATAAACGTTTTGAGCAATTTGCGGTGAATGGAAGAGTCTCCAAAGAGAATTTTGGTGCCTACATAGGAATGAAAGACTCGAAAGAGTTTGCAGTGGAACTTTTTGATGCCTTATCTCGGTGAAAAGGGTTGAAAACTAATAGCTTGTCTGAGGATGAGCTTCGCCAATTCTGGTAGGAGATGGCCAACCAGAACTTTGATTCTAGACTGCAGATCTTCTTTGACATGTGTGATAAGAATGGAAATGGCCAAATATCAGAAGATGAGGCCAAGGAGGTTATTGTGCTAAGTGCTTCTGCAAACAAACTGGCAAAGTTGAAGGAGAATGCTACAGAATATTCCGGTCTCATCATGGAGGAGCTCAACCCAGATTATCTAGGATACATTGAGATATGGCAGCTTGAAGCCCTACTGCAGGGCATGGTGAACACTTACGGGAACAAAGGATATGTAAATTACAACAAAACTTTGAGTAAGACTATGATCCCCAAGCGTTGGAGAAGTCCCATTTACAGATTCCTTGAGCAGGCAAAGGATATTGACTCGGGTGGATATTCAAAGGAAGAAATTCAGTTTTACAGAAGTAGATGGAACGTGAGGAGCATCCCGTTTTGCCTCTTTTCATTTCGGCAACAACGAAAGCAGGCAAATTAATCTGGATGAGCTTCATCAAATCTGCGAGGAATTTGGTATTGTTGAGCTTGAGGGAATGATCAAAGAAGTTGATCAAGAAATTTCCATATGCCCTAACAAAAAGATCCTTCTTGCGCTGCTATCAATTTCCTGCCATAGATAAAAACAGTTGTGCATTTGGATTTCCTTTTGTATGCTCTGTAGCTGTGGTGTCATTTCTTAAATTATTTCGATATTTCTAATTTGTTTTTCCTCACTTTCTTAGCATATCAATTCTTGAATCAAGCATTGCAGGTCACCTGAGGTTCAAACATCAAGTGTCAACAATACTTTATCGAGCAGCTGTTGAAGAATCTAACACTCTATGAAGGATCATTGCTGCTCTGCATTATTTTCTTCTCAAAGATAAAACATAACTTTCACCAGTGCAGAAGGCAGAATTATAACCAATTAGCTAATAAAAGGCAGAGATTTCACCAACTAATTAGCAAATCTTAAGGCGAAATAGCCGGTGAACCCTGAGACTGGCCAACGAAGGTATATTTTTGCCCAGATCGAAGTTTTTCTCAACCAAATGTCCTGAAAATAGTTTCTAAAGATGCATATTGAATTTACACATCAAATTCAAGATCCGGATTTGATAAAAAGGATGTTTGAAGAGGTGCCAAAGTCATATTAGACACCTATTTTTGGGGGCATAGAATCAATTGTTTTTTCGATTCTATCATGATCAAATCACATCGGAGAGCCTTGGAAGGCTACCTGCACATATTAGAGGATCTAAAAATGCTTTGTATCTGAAGCTACTGTTGTATTGATACATGATCCAGAAAAGGTTTACAGAGACATGGTTGCAACCGGCAACACCCTCCATTGGTGGCTTCACAGCCTGAGTTTTTATTATTACTGTAGACTTATCTGTGGCTTCTTCATGATCGTCCACACCATCTAGTGGATTTTTTATTTACGGTAGTCCTTGATCCTGCTTCTATACCTTATGTAAATGCTAGTGGTGGTGCAGCTTGGTTTCCTCATTGTGTTTCTGGAAGGCTGAAATATGCAATTGGTGAAAATCCTCATGTCTCTCCTAATCATGGAAGATAGTCATGGTGGATATGCCTATTGACCTCATGCTAATAATTGGGAGCACTGTAAACAGAGAGAGGAGTTTCGTCTAGCAAGCCCTGAGATCTTTGTATTCTTGCAGGTAATCGAGATTCATCAAGTTTTGATTTTTGGGTAAGTTTTTGTTTTCAGTGGTTTAGGCGAGCCTGTGTGTGCTCATTAACCACCAAAAAGGTTGAATGACTCCATGGCCCAATACTAAAGGCAAAAGGTCTGCTAGGTTCTTGGAGACCTCACAGGGAGGTATCCATCCCAGTTGGAGCCAGATGTTAGCGATAAAAAACGCACTGGCATTTTTGAAAGAACGATGCCTAATGTTGTAGGGAAAATTTGAATAGCTTTTCTAGATCCAAATGCAGACTTGAAAGCACCATTGGAAAGATTAGGATTTGTATATGTCGATCGACTATTTAAGCATGCAAAATGGACTCTCCATGAATGAGAAATTTTATTTTGAAAAAATTTGTGCTTTCACCAGCACAAAAGGCAGAATTATAACTAGTTAGTTGGTGAAAGCTCTACCTTTCACCAGCTAAGGAGCAGATTTTCGGGTAAATTAGCTGGTGAAAGCCTGTAATGACCAGAATACTCGAAATTTCACCCAGATCAAAAAATTTTGAGCCAGAAAGAGATGAAACCTCTTGGAATAGATAGGTGGTGAATTATCAAGTCAAAATCTGAAGGCCATTCTTGGAGATGAAAGTCAAAAGCGAATTTTTTGACTAGATTTGGTCATTTTCAAGGGAAAAATGATAGGGATTTTTGGCACACATCATCAAATTCGAATTCCACTTTCAAAGGAATAGATCAAAGAGCCTTGGAAGGCTAGGCTACACTTCATCAACTTTCAACCAATGTTTGAAGACCAAAAGATAGAGATTGACCTCATCTTGAGGATCTCTCCTTATCTTTTGTAAATCAGTTTTGACTTTCTATTTTTAGAATATCAGATCCATTCTTTTAGGATCTGAAAACTGATTGTAAAAGGCTATAAATGCCTAGTTTTTCTAAAAGTCTAGGGGTTCAATATTGGATACATTTGGCCTATGTACTTAGACTCTTATTTTGATATGAATCACAGTCTTCTTTTGCTACCAATGTCAGATTTTCTCATGTGTTTCCTTGCTCTGTAATTCGATTCAATTTAGCTCAGCTATTAAGAACTGTCATCTTCTTATTTGGCTCATGAATTCGAATTGAATGATCTATTACTATCTTGTATGATCCTGCATGTTAATGTACTTGGTTATCTAGAATATTGTTCTTCATACCCCATTCCAAATTATTGTATCTGATTATTGGTTTCTAAAAGCACTGGCTCATTCGAATGCATGATAAGTTTTTCTTCTCATTAGCCATCCTCAGTTATCCCATTGATTCACACACTTTGATTATCAATTTCTTAAGTTACCAAGCATTCTTAGCCTACAACCCTAAGGAGTTTCTTAGAGTGATAACAAATTGGTGCCGTTGCCGAGGAGAGGAGATCGAAGCTCAGCTTCCCTGGGAGACGAAATAGATCCAGCTTTGATGATCCAGCTTCACATTTTTTAATGGTATACCTCAATGATCGGTAATCAAGCGAAGTCTCATTGTGTTTGACATCAACTCCTTTATTCAGACGATGTATACTTGCACCTTTGGTGGATTGCGTAGAAGACTTGAAGACATCAATACGTATCCGCAACTTTCCTGATTTGTTGCTACCTTTTCATTGGACCAGTACCTGTGTGACTTTAGTGATCATAGGAGATCATATTGTACTCCATTTTATACAAATATCTTCAGATTGATTTTGAGACTGGTTCTGCTGGGCCTTGTTCATGACTATGATAGCCTTTGGCATGTAACCGCATTTGTATTTGCCTATTCATGGCCATGGACAGTTGTTTGGTATATTTTCACATGGATCTGCAGTGTAATTCAAATTGGCAACCATGTATGCAAAATCAGTACAAATTGTAATGAGCAACTAGTTGTTCCAGCCGGGTCCCCATTACTTCACTTCTAGGTTTTTTATAATGTATTTCGGCCATTGCAAATACTCCTCTGACATCACACATTAGGGGGCATCTGTTATAGCAAGATTTCTCTCACCCCATGCAATCTTGCACATAAGTCCTTTTTCCATTTCCCTATGCAGACTTCTAATCCTTTTTTTTTGCAAATCCTAGAGCTAAAAATACAATTTTTCCACATATATGCACCTTGCCTACTATACAACATGTGTATACGTAGGTTGCACCACTACAACCTGTGTACATTGGGAAATATGCCCAAAAATGAAAAATGGTGTCAGGTTTCCATGTCACGTCACAAGATCAATGATTCTTGGCCTTCCATATACTAGAAATGTTCCGAATTGTCCCTTCAGTTCCACTTGAAGGCTGTAAATGGGCCAAATCCGAGCTATGGAAAAGAGGAGAAAGAATTCAACTTTGAGATCAAAGTTACTCTAGAGGAATTATTCACTTCACATTGAGTCTACATCCCTTTATCCTTTAAGTATGAACACACTGTTCAACCTCCAAGCTCTTCCCTTATTGATTGAGAACTTCATTGTCTCTCTTATATTAGCTTGCCTTTGGTTGAGGATTGAAGTGGTGGAGGCCCAACTGGAAGGAACTTAGTTTCTCGGTTCCAAACTGTACTGACACAAAAGTCTGTAACTTATTCACTTATGCTAATTACATCTTAATAGAAATACTCTTTTCTCATCCAATTGATATCTTGCAAATATTTGAATTATTATTCCATGGGAGTATTTGTTATGAATATTGATGTATTATGCTATTGAATGTGATAACATCATATATTGTCACCATATTCTTGTGTTTCTTGGTTGTTGACGACTAGTTGTAGGTATATTTCTTTGGTTCAAGTGCTCAACGGTGTACTTCATCGAACGTCTGGATGAGGTAGGCCTTTAATCTTGTCTTTCTAGCATATTTGTTTATATAGCATACTTGAGAATAGAGTTGATTTCTGCATTCATTTTCGTCTGTTGTGGTTTACCCCTAGCCATAGAGAGTTTTTCCTCATAACAGAATTGGCGACCATACTGGAGACTGAATCTTCTTTTTTGGGGTTTGGAGTGTTTTTCTCCTTAGATTGCTCTCGTTCATATTGAATGAAATGATGGAAGATCTAGCAGTGTATATGAACAATGGAAGAGCTAGATAGCTAGTTGGTTTTTGTAGTTTTCACTGAGGATTCTTGCGGTTTTTAACATTATGTTGACCATTTGTAACTACGGACATGTATTTTCACTACCCAGTATATAGGATAGGTATCCATTCCATCATGCACACTTGTGTATCCTATAAATTTCACTCATATTCCTTAGGTACGAACCCATTTTTTAGCGACACAAAACACTACATCTTGTACAAGACATGTCATTATCAAATGGTAGAGACTTACCAAACATGGGTACCCTAGTTAGATCCTCTGCTCCATTTGGTTCCCATGCCAAGATTTTTTCCATAGGACCAAAAGTCCCTTATAGCTAATACATGAATTTATGTTGAGCCTCATTTCTCACTCATAAACATGCTGACCTATACCTAGAGGACTACCAACCGAGTTTGATTTAAGCTCTTTTCTGACTCATTTTAAAAAGGAGAAAAGATTTCCCAACCAATATATTGAATGAAATGATGGAAGAGATAGTATTCAATATGAAGGAGAGAAATATAAAGAGAAAATCACTCCAAACCCCCAAAAAGAAGATTCGGTCCCTAGTATGGTCACCAATAATGTTATGAGGAAAATCCCTCTATGGCTAGGGGTAAACCATAACAGAAAGAAATGACTGTAGAAATCAACTCTATTCTCAAGTTTTCTATATAAACAAATATGCTACCAAGACAAGATAAAAAGGCCTACCTCGTCCAGACGTTCGATGAAGTCCACCATTGAGAACTTGACCCAAAACAATATACCTGCAACTAGTCCTCAACAACCAAGCAACGCAAGCATATGGTGATAATATATGATGTTAGGAAATTCAATAGAATAATCCATAAATATTCATAACAAATAAACCCATGGAATAATAATTCAAATATTTGCAAGATATCAATTGGATGAGAAAAGAGTATTTCTATTAAGATGTAATCAACATAAGTGAATAAGTTACAGACTTCCGTGTTGTCACGGTTCAAAACCGAGATACTAAGTTTCTTCCAGTTGGGCCTCCACCATTTCAATCCTCCACCAAAGGAAATCTCATATAAGAGAGACAATGAAGTTCTCAATCAATAAGGGAAGAGCTTGGGGGATGAACAATAAGGATAAAGGGATGTAGACTCAATGTGAAGTGAATAATTCCTCTAGAGTAACTTTTCTCTCAAAGTTTAATTCTTTCTCCTCTTTTCCATAGCTCGGATTTGGCTCATTTATAGCCTTCAAGTGGAACTGAAGGGTCAAGTCAGAGCGTTTCCAGTATATGGAAGGCCAAGGATCATTGATCTTGTGACGTGACATGGAAACCGAACACCATTTTTCATTTTTGGGCACATTTCTTGATGTACATGGGTTGTAGTGGTGCAACCTGCGTATACGCATGTTGTATAGTAGGCAAGTTGGGTATATGTGGAAAAATTGTATTTTTAGCTCTGGAATTTGCAAAGAAAAGGGATTACAAGTCTGCATAGGGAAATGGAAAAAGGCCTTTTGTGCAAGATTGCATGGGGTGAGGAAAATATTGCTATAGCATCTCCCCAAGGTATTAGAAATGTGGTCTTCCATGTCTTCAGATCCTACTGAACATGCTAGTTACACCCCGTCAAGTAGTGATGTTAAGGTTGGTAAGAAAAATAGAACTGTCAAATTTCCTTGTATGTTATGTGAAGTTGATAATTACTCTCACCTTTTCCCTTGTATGGACGAGGCTTCTTATATTTTGGAAAATATTCAACTTCCAACTGGTTATCTTAATATCTCTCCTGAACCATCATTAGTTGATGGACTGGTCAATATGGTTCCATCCCTAGTCAGTATAGTTGATCAGGTGGTCAATCTAGTTTCATCCTTGGTTGAACCACTAACCCAAGTAGTTGATCCTATTCTGTCATCGATGAGCCTGGATCTTCATTTAAAAAGTGAAACCCAAGTGACTGATCCGGTTCCTTCATTTAACAGCCCTACTCTTCATCTAAAGAGTGATAAAGTAGTCAATCCAATTTCGTCATCGATCAATCCCACTCCTCCCTTGAAGAGTGCAACCAAAGTGGTCAATCTGGTTCTTTCATCGGTCGTTCCCACTCCTCATTCAAAGAGTGATGATTTCTCCTAGGTCTACCTCACTAATATTGATTCCCTCAGAAAAGGGGGCACTATGTCTGTCTCGATAGCATCCCCTTCAAGCAATCAGATGATTTCTATTAATTGGAATCATTTGGAAAAACCTCGTCTTCCTTCTTATGTACCTTTCCAAATCACCTTGTAGGTTTTTGATAGGAATATTCCTAACACTATAATAGACGAAGGTGCTTTTGTTAACATCTTATCTACGAATGCTTGACAATATTTTGGTTCCCCGCAGCTTGTTCCCATGTCTCAAAATCTGTTGACCTTTGACAAAAGAGTTAGACAACCTTTAGGGATCCTTCCTTAGTTTTTGGTTACTTTGGGAGGAAAAATGGTCTACGTCGATCTGATGGTAGTTCACGACCCCTTGGAATTTAAACTGCTCCTCGGGTGAGACTATGTCTACATTATGAGATATTTTGTGTCCACTCTCTTTCAAGTGATATGTTTCCCTCACAATGCAAACATAGTAATGATCGACAAACTTTCATTCATTGACCCTCATTTGATGGTCAACCATCCTTCTTCCCTGAATGATCCATACATGCTAGCAATGTTTGCCCCGCTGCAGGTCAATTATGTAACAACCTTCCCCATGAATTCAAACTTGCACGAGACAAAATCCCTCCCTTCTCCTGACTTAGATCCAATAGTTTACATGGTCATCTCTTCTATAGGGATATTAGAGATAGATCTCCCTACCCTTATCGAGGCCATCGAAATGTATTCCTTCCAGAGTGTTTTTATTCCATCTAGCGAAGATCTCCTAGAAGCCATGCTAACGTTTGTTTCTTTACATGTATTCCTTCCAGGGCATTGTCCTCCTAGAAGCCATGATCAAGGAGAGGTTTTGAGAATAGTTTTTCTTCTCTGTGGAAAGCTCGTTAAAAAATGAAACAAAGGTATTGAGCATAGTTTTTCTTCTCTGTGAAAATCTCGTTAAAAAATGAAACAAAAGCTATGAACATAGTTTTCCTCTCTGTAGCAAGCTCGTTAAAAAATGAAAATAAAACCGGGGATTGAACCCAGATCCATGAGCATAGTTCTTTCCATGTGTCAAGATCGTTAAAAAATGAAAAAGTCACCTCTCATATCAAGTCAATTATTCTCACTAGATCTCATAGATATCGATTCAAGTCTTTAGCTAGATCTCATAGATTTTGAGTCGAGTCTTTCATTGGCCTTTTTTCCTCCATCGAGTACAGAAATTCGTGACAATATAAGCATCGACGAATGAAAAAAAACTTGGGGGACATGTCTCCAGCCTTTGATTATTATTCTAGAGTTAAACCTCTAGCTTTTCAAGATGGGGGAAGAGTACCAACCATCCATGGGTATCCCTCAAAACCTTTGGAAATTACATTGGGAAATTACAAGCAGAGTTTAATTGTTTTCAAGCTTGTGTAAAAATGAAACCAATTATGAGATTAGTCTTTGTTCTTTCTCGTGATCATAAATACATGAGAATGTGACCGAGTATACTTTTATCATTTTTTCATACTCATAAAGGTTATATGAAAAAGTAACCCCTGACAATTTCCTTTAAGTTATTTTCAGACTCTCTAAACATGAAAATATTTCCAAGTGATCTTGCTTCCTTTCACACTCGTTAAAAGGTTTGAAAGGTCATTTTCGAGTGATAGTTTATCTATTTTTTGGCTTAGCGAGACTAATTCCGAAAAAGGAACACTCTAATAAAGCATGATTAGAAGATTTCTCCACTGTATTGTTTTACACTTTTTTCGAGCTTGCAAGACTAAATTTCCGAAAAATTCATCCATGGAGTCACCCTTAATTTCTTTTCAGACTTTCTAAACATGAAAAACCGTCGAGTTTTCCTTCTATGGACTCTCTAAACTACACATTAAGGGACCCATATGGGAATGAACCCTTACTTCTTCCAGTTCATTAAATAAAGGAAGAGGAACTTACTGAAGGTGAGTTATATGGAGCATGTGTTACCCTCCTTGAGCTCGTTAAATGAAAAATAGGTACTCATCTATATGGGTGGGGGGGAAATTGAAGAAAGTGGGTCAATTTTTTGGGAATCCTTTATGGAATCTATTGTCTCCCTTGAACATGGCACATGTTTGCATCTCATCTTACAATTGGGTAATACTCTTGTCTCTGAGTCATACCAATTCCATGTGTCACCATACTTTTTCGTCCAGTCGAAGAGTGCTCTTCTTGCCATCACATTAAAGTTTTGGTACTCGTCGAGTCAATGCTGCCAAGTTAGTTTTCATGCCTCGTCATGTTCAAGGGAAGTGTCACTTCAAACCATCCATCTACAATATTGCAAGTTTCCATTTCCCGTTTCATTCCATACTCATTTGATTCACCATATTACATCACTTTCATGTGTTAGTTTCGTGTTGATGATGGGGGATACATCAAGGCCCTCCTTCCATGAGTATTTTCCTGTCGACTTCAACACAAATTACAGGAATTAAACTTAGAAACCAGTTAGTACCTTGGGACCTGCATGCCTCAGTGGCAGGCCTCCTCACTTCCAATAGTAGGTTTACATCATTGACCTATGATTGGATGATTCCATGAATGTTCAACCTTAGCTCATTTATTCACATTCGCTGGAATGTACTAGGGTACCTTAGGATTCATTGACATCATTGGTGATATCCCTTGCAATTTTTAACAATTTATCTCAATGATCGATAATCAAGTCATTTCTACCATGTTCACCATCAATTCATCTATTCACATGCCTAGATTTGTACCACATCGGGATTGGGTCGAAGACCCTGGGTTGATCATTCACTCTATTATTTGTTTTTCCCAAGCTGTGAAAGAGATCATTTGAGCATGTTGATATATATACTGTCACATAGATCCACATTCTATTGGTTCATGGCTGTGTTTTATTATCTCATATCTCCACTGTGTATTTCTCATGGCTACGATTAGTTCATGTCATGGAGGTATGGATCAACATTGTATCTCTAGTGGCCATATACTTAGTTAGTATTTTTCATGGATCCGTAATGTTTGGGTCGGAAGCTGTGCTATGAGTCATCTCATATTTCGAGCATAGGTATGAATGCCTTGGAAATGGAACATATATTAATATTGTTTGATGGTTGTTTTCATATTCTTATAGGTTCTCCAACTGCACATCCTTGCATTGAATAATTGTAAAGTGTTTCGGCCATCAGTTTCTCTTTCGACCTCACACTTTAGGGGGAAATATGTTACACATAAAAATGACACACTTAAGTACCTCACCCTAAGTGTTGCAAGTTTCTTAAAAGTGTCATATGCACCTTTCTAAGTGTTTCATACACCTTGACACCATGAATAACATATATCACAACCCTTAGTCAATGTGGAGGAGAAATATATTATATGAAGGTAAACATACTATGTGCACATGAATTATTTATTAATATTCATAAAAAGGAAATTAATTTAATGTAAGAATCCAGCTCACATTTAGTTTCCTAATCTCAAGGAGAGGTTGAGAATCTCATGGATTGTTGAGATATTTTATCAAACCAAAATCCTAATTTGGTGGATCTTGATAGATATTTCCTCCTTAAAATGATTGAGAGATATTTCCTCGCTAAAATCCTTGAGAGATATTTTCTCGCTAAAAATTTTGGAGATCCCATTTTAGTGGATCTAGTGAGTGATCTTCTCCATAGTGGTTAAGCCTCCAAATCCTATATAATGAGGGCTTTCCATGGTGAAGAGAAGGAACATTAGAGGTATCAAACCTTTGATTCTGGAAAATGGAGGAAGCTTGGAGATATCATACTTATGATTGTGGGATTCATGAAAGGGTTTGGACGAGGAGATCTTGGAGTGTTGCATCATCATCCATGTTTGTAAGTATTCTCTTTGGGTTCTCATTTTAATATACTTGGTTGATTTCCATCAAGCTTGTGTATTCTTACATGTGCTTGTCTATTGTTCCTTCAATATTTGTAGATGAATTTGTTTGAGCTAATCTTGTAGAGTAGGAGTTCTTTGTTTCTCTATATTTTCTATTGCATTGATGGTATCAAGTTGCGCTAAGGAGTTTGGATATCAAGCTTGGATTGGAAGCAGCAAGGAAAAACTTCAAAACTAGGTGCATCACACCTTTTCTCCCTCTCTCTCTTTATTATTAGTTAAACTAAATTCAAAGGGATGTTAATGTCCAGTTGTGTTTTTATGTCTTGGTATTATGGGTCAATAATCCAATGGAAAGTTCACTTGTCCACAAGGGAATATTTTCGTAACATACTTTGCGAGTCATGTTATCGACCAATCACCAACCTTTGCAAGTCATGTTGGAGATGTGCAACCAACCACTACAAGTCATGTTGGGGGAATGAGTCTCATCAATGAGAGTCATATGAGTGATATGCACCTAGCCACTGTTATTCATGCTGGGGGCATTGATTCTATTGAGAAACCTAGACGGATAAGACATAAGCCTAAGTTCCCTTGTAAGCTTTGAAAGGGAGATCACCTTACTCATTTATACCCTGAACTTCCAAAGGTACAGAGATTGTGGCCCATGTCTGGAATATCTTATGATTTTGAGACTTTTGAGGTTTCCTCACAGCCTATTCATCCATTGGTTGATGAAGTGGTCATGCCGATGCAATCTTCGACTGATCCCACTCCTATTTTTGGGGGTGATGTGCTTTCACACCATGTTGTATTGCATCATATTCAACCAATGATTGAGGAAGTGGTCGTGTCGATGCAATCTTTGGTTGATCCCACTCTTCTCTTAGAGAGTGTCGAGTCTACCAAAGTGTTCACATAGATGCAATCTTCGACAGATTCCACTCTTCTCTTAGAGAGTGTCGAGTCTACCAAAGTGGTCACGCCGATGTAATCTTTTGTTGATCCCACTCTTCTCTTGGAGAGCGTTGAGTCTACCAAAGTGGTCACGTTGATGTAATATTTGGATGATCCCACTCTTCTGATGGGGAGTAATGTGTCTACCGACAATTTTTCTAGCATTTCCAGTTTAGTACTTTCAAAACAAGGGGACATTCTGCTCACTTCAAGCACACCCCCTCTAAGTCCTAGGATGGTTTCCTTTGATTGGAATGACCTTGTTGAGCCTCGTCTTCCTTCTTATTCACCCTTTCAAATAAGGGTTGAAGTTAATTCAATTTTTTTTTACCGATGTATTGTATATGAAGGATCATCTACAAGTATTTTATCCTCCTCAACTTGGCAAGCTTCGGGTTATCCCAAGCTTGTGTCTGCATCGCATGAGATGTTGGATTTTGATAGATGTCCTAGTCAATATTTTGGGATTCTTCCTCAGTTACCTATCTCGTTAGGTGGGAAGAATATCCTTATCTATTTTATAGTGATGCAAGGCCTGTTAGATTTCAATATGCTTCTCGGGTGTGATTATGTATATGCTATGAACAATGTGGTGTCTAATCTCTTCTAGGTGATGCATTTCTCTCACAATTGAAGCATTGTCACTATCAACCTTTTCGCATATGATAATCACCATCCTAATTTGGTTTTAGTTCAATTTTCCCCTTTATATGTTCCTAGTATTCATCTAGACTTACCCCACCACAGGTAAATTATGTGGCATCTTATCCTCGGTGTTCAATTGGTCTTGAGATGATCCAAATTATTTTCGGCACGAAATGAGAGTGGAGATATAATAAAGAAATGTACATAGATATATCAGATATCCAATATTATAAAAGAAATGTATCATAGATGCAACAATAAACATAGATATACAGTAATACACAATTTTCTATTAATGAGTGAAAATGTATAAAGAATGTAAAATACATAGTGAAAGACTCACTAGAATGGTGGCAGCTTATCTCTGAGAAGAGATGTGACAGCCACTCGCATCTATGAGAAGATTATTTTACAATGAGGCTCCAAAGACCCTTTTATCATAAAGAAAATCCAAAATCCTAACCCCGGAAGATGAAAAGCCAACAATTTTGTGGACCCCGTTTTGGGTAGTTTGTTGTATCAACTTCTCAGGGGCGTAACTTTGGCATGCGATCTTCGTTTGGGGTGCACGATAGCTTGTTGGAAAGGTATCAACGAGGAGATTAATTTTAGGGGCTTAATCAAAGCCTTCGGATATCATTGAGAAGTGCGACCTCGAAAAACCTTCATTTAGGCCCTCAAAATGGCCCCGAAAGTTAAAAACTCCTAAAAATAGTAAATTACCAAAATTGCCAGAAAACTGTTTGAGCTAGTTCGAAAAGGTGGGTGGCCACCAATATCCACCTGGATCATGAGAAGTAACTTGATCACTCATGTTTTCCTTCTCGAGACTCGGTCTGAGTAATTGATCCATTGGTTTATCCAATGGGGGCATGGGATCCCTTGCTTTCCCCTCTTGGTCCAAATGATCTCAAGTTTCCTTTTGAGTCTAATCTCATTGTTTGTAGATCCTCAATCCCTTGTGCTTGTGATTCATCGCTGTTAGACTCTACTATTCCTATCCAGAACCTCCATCGTCATATGGAACATGGTCAATATTCTTCTCCCTTTGGGACTCTCAACCCTCCTCGTTCGTGTGATTTCTTAGATTTTGAATTTCCTTTGGATGAGGCTATCCTTGAAGCCATGACTACGGTTTCTATACCCTAGGAAGACTTACACTATGGATTGTGTTTTCTTCCCTTCTGGGAGAATTTTTAGGTTGAATATCGAAGAGACTCTTGGTCAGAGTCTAGCATCGAACTCTACCTAAACTAATACTATGCATGAGTCATAAGGCTATATGGTTCTTTGTACCACATTATACAGTCCAGGTTTGTTGTTTTCAAGTTTTTTATTTAGTAGAACCTCTTATTTTTCTAAGTTTCTATCTATATTGGATCTGCTAACTTCTAGATGAGTGTTATTGGCCTTATATGCAAGATCTTGGAGACATTTTTCTTTGAATATTTTTCATCGTATCGATCTGTTCTAGCAGGTATTGACCTCAAAACTAGCATATAGGTTAGGTTTTTCCCTACTTGCAATTTTTTCATTATTCGTTTCCTGGTTCTTTTCTCCTTAGTATCGACCCCATTGAATTGTGACACTAACCTTCCTTGTTGATAAGTGTGTCGTACTTTATGTGGTAAATCCTTCCTTACATGGGAATCCTAGTTAAAACATTTTTTTCATTTGGTTCTCATGTTGAATTACTTCATAGGCACAAGAGTCCCTTTTAGTCCCGCCATAACTTTGTGTTGAAGCCTCATCCTTCTTCTTTGTCATTTACCAGGCCTATACCCATGGGACTCCCCTAGAGCATGGTTTTTCTTCTTTCAAGCTCATTTAAAATTTGAAAGCGACATCTAACGAGAAATTATTTATTCTTTTCGATCTCATTTGGATTACTTGAGAAAAGAAGCCCCCTTGGAGTCTTATTTAATCCCTTTTCAGACTCTCTAAAATTGAAAATATTGCCAAGCGATCTTGTTGATCTTCATGCTCATCAAACTAAAATTTGAAGGCACATCTGCCCGGCGGTAGTTTATCCCTTTTTCGGTCTGGACGGTTAATTTATGAATAAAGGTATGTCCTAGGATATGCGGTTCTCTAGGAGAGTATTCTCATGTGTAATTTTAACCCTTTTTTGGGCCTAAGGGACTAAATTTTTGAAAAAGGGCCATTCTCCCTTGTTTTGGTTTATTTCTTTTTCAAGCCTTGGAGGTTATCTACGAAAAAGGAACCCCCTCAGAGTCCATAGTTAAGCTCTTTTCAGACTCCCTAAATATGAAAAGATCGCCGAGTGACCTTGTTCTTTTCACACTTGTTAATTTTTCTAGAAGGAATATCTATTTGGCATAAGTTTAACCCTTTTTCTGACAAACAGATTATCCAGGAAAATGGTACACCTTGGGAGACATGTCTCATCAAGAGAGTTCTCCTAAGTTATATTTTATACTTTTTTGGGCTAAGGAGACTAAACTTAGAAAAAGATTGTGAGTCCATAGTTAATCTCTTTTCAGACTCCTTAAAATTGAAAAAATAGTTGAGTGATCTCGTCTTTGTCACACTCGTTAAAATGGTTTTGAAGAGACATCCTTTCAGTCTAAATTTAACCCTTTTTCGAACCAACTGGACTAATTACGAAAAAGGAACACTCTTGAGTCTTCTTTTAAGTTTTTTTAAGACTCTCTAAACATGAAAAGCCACCGAGCTTACCTTCTCTGAGCTCATAAAACTTCACATGGAAGGAGTCTTTTTGTGTCATACTTAATCGCATTGCATGTCTCATCCTTGCATCTTTGGACTAATGTCGAATTCATGTTTCTATTAACTGAACCTTCAAAGTATTCCTTAAATGCAAGCCTTGTAGCACTTTTTCCCATGGAGGAATTTTCCCGAGTGTCCTTATCCTACACATGTCTCCTTGCATTAAGAATTAGTGTGTTCCCTCTTCTTGGAACTAGCTTTCTTTCCCGCGACACTCGTTCCTCCTTTGTAATTCAACATTCTATTATTCTTTCAATATCGTTAAAAATTTGAAACAGAAAAAAAAAATCAAATATTCCAAAAAGAAGGTATGTGATATACATTCTCTTTTATTGGCAGCAAGATAGTTTCCCTTGGACAAAGAACATCCTTTCATTTGTTCTCCAAACATTGGGATCTAGTATGACCTTATGAAGTTGTTCTTGTTATATAGATTTGTGTCCTCCTCTATTTGGTCAGTCTTCCAAACATATGGAGATTTTGTGGTGCCTCCTGTATCACAGACTTATGTCAATAATATGCTTCCCGAGTCTCATCATTTTGTCATGATTTTGTCCAAGGGAATTTTTATCCAACTTGATTCAAACATTCTACAGTTGATCTCGTTACCTTTATGAGTCGGCCATACCGAGAGTCTAGTCAAGTTTGGATTCAAAATCAATGAAGTTTTGTGCTCGATGATCGAGATCCTCCAGTATATCCCCAATAGCATGTCAAAGACTCATAGTAGTGAGTCTTACACTCCTATTGTACTCCTACATTAGTTTTGAAGATCTTGAAGTTGTTTCTCGAGCTATGAAGTCCTCGTCTCTAGCCACGGGCATCAATTATTCTTGAATATGCATATCATATTGTACTTGTATATCTTCATATGATCTTGAGATGCAAATTCGTTGTGTATTTCTTGCAGATACACTTTATACAAACATTCATATTTTTCTCCTAGATATGAAATGTAATTTATTAGAAGCCATGCTTAGTTCATCTCAAGCATGGGTATGCCCGCCTCAGAGAGATTATCATTATTTTTCAGATGACATACTCACGAACACTCGTCTCTGGCTCACTCAACTCTGTGCCTTCCCATTTTGTAAAGATATTGTAATTTATTTCGGCGATCAATTTCTCTTCTGACCTCACACATTAGGGGGCATCTTTTATAGTCCAAAATTCCATATCTTTGCATACAAGACATTGGCCCATCCATTTTCATACTTTGCCAAAAATACTACTGAGGCTTCCTTCTAAAAAACCTTTTTTTGGATAGTGTACTCGCCCTTCTTCACTAATAGCCTACGTACACATGTGTGTTACATGATATTTATCCCACATACACATGTGTGCTTCATTCTAGTTATCCCTTGTTTACCTCCAAAATTTGCAAGAAATATAAAATTTCATAGAATTCGACGGAGTTTATGAGCTATGGAGGGTTTCCTAACCATTTTACCTCTTGTATCCCATCCCTAAACCAAATAACCATCCTTTTCTCATATAAAAAGATGCCTTGGGAATTCATTTAGGAACATGAATAAGAGAATAAGAAAAATATGCCAAAACCCCTTACCTTTCTTTGCCCAAGATTTGCATCTCATTCTGAATTTTAGTCTTAGCTTTCCCCTCCAACCATTCTTCATATGCAACATTTCCTCCTTCCCTTGATGGTATGTTGGTTGTCAGAAGCTAGCGTGGGATTGATGCAGTTGGAGCCACGACAGAGGATCCCAGACTTGGTTCGTAGAGCGGTTGCCAACAAAGTTTGTAACCTTTTTTTATCTGTAATTTGAATAAAAGAGATTATCTTTGTCCCAAAACCATATGTTTACATGTTCTTGTTAATTTGAGAATTTATAGCTATGATTATAATTTTAAAGTGATTATTAGAGATTTTATAT
>JZKD02S1725195.1:0-17556 GCA_000966675.3 Picea glauca
TACAAGTGTTTTCATATGATTTGGATTAGTAAAACCTCCATCTGTAAAAAATTTAGCTTTCTTTGGCCAGTTACAAGTTTAGGTGGTTAACACAGAGGAATTATGGGTGTATTAACTACCGAAAGATCTGCTTTTAGTGGTTAATGAATAGTTATCTTGTTCGCCTAAACCACCAAAAACTTAGCTTTGTCCAAAACTTAAAAATTTGCAAAAATGATTACCTTGATGCTTTGCTGAGTGTTCAACGCCTCTTTGATGATGCAGCTCTTCCTCGTGCAGATTTGCAAACTTTAACTTGCTGTGTGGAACACTGTGGTATATCCACCATTGTTGTATCTAACTCGGCTAGAGTTTCCAATCCTGTTTGATCCTATGTTGGAGGTTGAGACTCTTTTAACTTTAGCCTTAGAAGTCTAAGCTACCTGTACAACTTCATGTTCTCTCTTATCAACACCCTATTCATGTCCTTGATTTTTTCATGCTTTTCCTTGAGACTTTGGTTCATGTTAAAAAGTTATGCATTTCTTTCAGTCAAGTCTGTATTTTCCTTTTTAATAACTCTTTCTAAAACTTCCATCTCATAGATTTGTTTAAGAAGTTTATTGATTTTCTGAGCCTTGGATGTTTTAGGCTTGCTTGAAGAAACGTTTGCTAATGGTTGACTGTGTTCATCAGGAGGAGTTGGTGAGGGCAAGTTGGGATAATATTCTACAACTTTCTCAGCCTGTTCATCACCTTGTGTCTCTGCTAACTCCTGCTCTGGCTCTGAGTTACTCTATGGTAAGTTCAAAGGGTTATCTCCTTCAGCAAGGTCCTTTTTCTGCTCACCCTCTTTACCAAACTGTAATTTCCTTTTGGTTCTTGTTCTTTTAGCAGAGGATGATTCTGTCAGCTCTATTGGTGGTGAGATAACATTCCTTTTTCAAAGACTTCTCTTAGGGGTGATGGACTTCTTAGCAGCAAACTTCTTCCCCTTTTCATCCTGTTGAAAATTAGTTTGGAACTCATTCGAAAATAGGAAGTAATTCCAGTCCACTTGTTTCTTTTTCAAGGACTCTTTAACAATTAATGTAATCAACCCTTGGTGTGACAACCTACTAGCCATTTTGGTAGGCTTTGCCTTGAATTGTATGGCCATTTTTGTGAGAACTTTGTGCAGGTAGAAAGGAAAATTGATGGGAGACCTGCCTGTGAAATGGTTCAATAGCTTGAAGTGATAAAACATAACCCTGTTGTATCTACCTTCACAGGTGATATAGACAAAGATTTCCTTCAGGAGAGATTACCACTTAGGTTCCAGATAAGACATTGGTATGTCCTTTTTCCATATAAGGTCCTTGTGCAGAGGCTGTAGGTAGGATCTAAATTCAATGTTTGAAGGCATAGTTGATTTGAACCAACAATCCCCTGTTCTAGGGATACCGGTGAACTTAGCTATGGCTACCTCATCAACCACAAAATCCTCCTTTCCCACTGTTGCTGCTCTTCCATCATACAAGATAGCAAAGGTTTCAAACACATGTTGGTGGGAATCTACCAGTTTTTCACAATATGCATAGACTCCAGTTTGCTTGAAGAACTCGATCACCTCAGGGTGAGCCTCAATGTACCAAAATCCATTCAATTAAGGCCTTAGAACTGGCCCTACTTTCGGCATTTAGTAATTGTTGACCTGTACCTGTGATTTACGAAAATCTTTGGCTAGGGAGACAAAGATTCTATCATTTAGGGTGACAGGGAGTATGACTTAGAGTAAAAAAAATGAGACAAGGTGACTTATTGTTATGATTGCATAGCTCAACCACTAACCAAATCTAAACAACAGACTGACTGAATACAAGCCGAAAATTTCGAGTTTAGGTGAGATATAAAATCAAATTGAAACAATATGGAATTCAAACTACTTGATGACTCGACTTGGATTGATTGGTATGACAATTGGCTGATAATGATCTGCTGAACTTGAACTCCACTTGGAAATCACCACAAAAAATGAGATTATGGCCTCTGAGTATGTGTTTACATGATGAAATCACAGGCTCAAGACTGTCACAATGAATCTCGAATTTGAATTGGTAATTGATGGAATCAAAACAAAGATTAATTGGGGTCATAATGGATCTGTGTACTCGTGACTAGAGATAATGAGGGGCTATGTGACTAATCACTTCTATTAGTCGGGAATCACACATGAGTTTCTGTGTCTCTGCCGAGCCTTAATTATGAAATGAAAAATGTAGTTAAAAGGACAACATGGTATCAATATTCGGATAGATGCAATAATAACATGCATACCTTACCACCTCCATGGACTTTCGATGGTTATGTCTTCATGATTACACTAATTGACAGCTAGCTCGTGCAAAAGCATGAGCTTTTCATTTTTCCCGTGGAAATATTTTCGGTGGTTAATTGGGCTTTTGCTTTTCCCCCTTAACTACCAAGAACGAAGGTTTTCGGTGGTTAATGAGTGCTTTTCAGGCTTGCCTAAATCACCAAAACCTGATATTCTCTCTTTTGCTTGACAAAACCAAATCAAAAGTTCTTTCCAAGTTTATTTACAAAAAATAGACTCTCTAACATACCTAAATAAATTTAGAAATAAATTTTTTTGGACCACAATCTATCACCTAAAAAGAAAAATCTCCATCAATTTATTTGAGGAGATAACGCTAGCTCCTATTGCGGATGAACGCCTCCCTGTGAGGTTTCAAGAACCACAAAACCAATGCCTTTCCTGAACAAAGAAAAATTAAAACTATCTGCTAGTGTTTCCATTGGGCATGGAGTTATTTTGTAAAAATAAAGACTAAAAATAAAATTACAATGACCAGGCTTCATAGCCTTAGACAAAATAGAGTTTCAGAATTCCCCCGTTGACTGGGCCACCGAACATTTCTTCACCTCATAGAATTTGCAGAATGAATGTGTTTTTGTGTTATACTTGATTTATCATGAAAGGGTCGGTCCACAAAGAATCGAACTTGTTATGTTTGCCTTTATCCTGTCTGAGGGTGTCGCATGTCAGAACCTAATCACTAACCTGAAAATTATCTACCTTTGCCTTCCTGTCAAAATTATCCTTGATCCTCTTTTGATGAGCCTCTGAGTTTTCCACTAACTGTTCGCGGACCTACTGCAGTTCTACCAAATCGAGCATTCTTCTTACCATATCATTTGACTCAGTTTGCTCTTCTTGAAAAAATCCAGCCACTGGTAAAATTAACTGAACAGGAAAAATGGCATCAGTCCCATAGACCAATTTGAATGGAGAGGTTCCTATGGACTTTTTGATAGTTACTTTGTCTGCCCACAGAGAAAATTTTAGTTTAGAATCCCAATTCTTTTTGTTCTCCTCTAACAACTTTCTGATGATTCTGATTAAGTTCTTATTGGATGATTCAACCAAGCCATTAACTTGAGGGTAGTAGGGGGTTGAATGTACCAATTGGATGCCCATTGATTCACACACATCGACCAATGCATCGGCTTTGAAATTTGTTGCATTGTCTGTTACCAGCCTTTTGGGGCAACTGAATCTGCTCAAGATGTTTTCATAAAGAAATTTCATGACAACCTGATGAGTGGCATTCTTGGTGGGAACTGCCTCTATCCATTTTGTAAAATAATATGTGGCTACTAAGATCCACTGATGTTGACCACTAGACGAAGGATTTATCTCGCCTATAAAATCTAAACCCCACTATTGAAAAGGGCCATTCACTGCTATAGTTCTTAGGGGAAGATATTTTATCTACTGTTTTCCTGTGAATCTTTGACATTTATCACAAGCTTTGACGAAGGCACACACATCTGAGAAAAGAAAAGTCCAATAATACCCAGCCCTTAGAATTTTATGAACTATGGTCTTCCAGTAATGATGACCTCCAAAAACACTTGAATTAAACTGATGTATAACTTCCCCTGACTCTTCTTTGTCTAAACATCTGAGTAGTAAACCAACAGGGTCTTTCCAATATAACAGATTATTGTAAATGCAAAATTTGATGGCTCTGAGCTTAAGGGCTCGAGCTTGAGTCATGCTCAGTTCAGGAGGAACCTCTAGATTTTGTAAAAAATGTATAATACCTGATTACCATTCACAAGAAGACAAATCCTCCACCACCTGTTGATTGTTATGTTTTCCTTCTACCACCACCTCTGTCTGCAAACTTGCTGAATTTTCCCTTATGAAATTTATTTCCAGTAGCTCATGGTTTTCCTCCGTTAAATTCTTAGCAAGGCGTTGGACTTTTACCAATTTGGTGGGCTTCACTTCTATGTCAAACTCGATTAACTTTGCGATCCATTTATCTCTCTTTCCATCAATATCGGGCAAATTCAAAAAATCTTTCACGGAGGGTGAAGGAACATATGCAATGACTTTTGAGTGGAGGATATAAATTCTGAAAGATTTTAAAGATTTTATGAGAGCATAGGCTTTTTTTTCAATAGGATCATACCTTAGTTCAACATCTCTGAGTGTTTTGCTGAAGAAGGAAACTGGGTGATCCATACTATCACCGTATTTCTGTAACAAGACTACTCCCACCGTGTCATAAGAAGTGAAGGAAAAAATGTAGAAACTCTTGCTGTAATCTGGACTGATCAGAGTCAGGGATTCCATGATAGTCTGTTTGATATCCTAAAATGAATTTCTTTCATTGTATGTCCATTTTATCTTAGACCCCTTTTTCAACATACATGTTATGTGTTTTACTAGCTCGGTAAAATTTGGAACAAATCTTCTAACAAAATTAATTTTACCTAGCAACAATTGAATATCCTTTTTCGACCTTGGTAAGGACAACCTCTGAATTTCTTCCACCCGAGATGGATCAATTTTCATGCCATCTGCTGAGACAATGTGGCCTAGGAACTTGCCTTTCCTGAGAGCAAAATGGGACTTTCTGGGATTCAATGAAATTCTGAACTGCCTGCACTTTAGAAAAACTCTTTTTAAATGCTTTAGATGCTCTTCATGACTGTTGGAATAAAATGTGATGTCATCAATATAGATGAGGACAAACTTATCCTTCTCACCCACGAAAGCTATGTCCATGGCCCTTTGAAAAGTGGCCTCGACATTCATTAATCCAAATGGCATTTTGGCATACATGAAGGTACCCCAAGGAGTAGTAAAAGCAGTCTTCTCTTGGTCATCAGGATGGATAGAAATTTGGTTATAGCTAGAAAAACCATCCAAGAAAGGCATAACAGTAGCCCCTAAAATTCTTTGCAGCAAATGTTCCATCTTAGGTAGGGGATAGTCATCTTTCTTTGAGCATCTGTTTAGGTTTCTAAAGTCCACACATAACCTGACCTCACCATTTTTATTTCTCACTATTACCAGATTTGCAATCCATTTAGAGTATCTTAAAGGGATTATGATCTTAGCATCAAGAAGATTTTTTATTTCTCTTTCAATTACAGGCAAAATAAGAGGACTAATAGGTCTAATCTTTTGTTTGAAAGGGATGGTGTCCTTTTCAAGTGGGATCTTATCGAGAATGATATCAGGGTCATAAGTTTTTAGATCATCATATTTCCAAGTGAAAACATCAGAGAATTCTTTCAAAATACTGTAATATTCAGACTTCTGATCAACAGTCAATTCAGAGGATAGATTTATGAATTTAGGCTAGCTTTCACTTCCTATGTTGTGCTCATGAACAACAGACTCTTTCTCCTTCTTATCTGGCTTGTAGGGGACATCGTTATGATCAAATAGCTTTTCAAGAGGTACCAAACCCCAAGGTATATAATTGTTAGGCAGTTGAACAATATCATGCTGACCCAATTTTTGTTTTAGCTTAGGCTTCTGGGATTCCTCTACATTTAGATTTTTCTGGTCAACATGCATATCAAAAAATTCATCTACCACCCAGAGAAATCATTAATTTCATCATCATCTTCAAAAAAATTCCAGTATTTAATATTCTCGGGCAAAGATGGTCTATATTTGACTTGGATTTCATAATTGATCCTGGGAGGCATGGGAGGAATAAACATGTTGGCTGAAACAACAAGGGAATATGCAATATGATTCATATCTCTAGGTATATAAGAAATGTCAAAAATGGAAAAAGAATCTCCAATTTTCCATACCTCATCCCTGTAGGCTTTCAATATGACATGCTTTGCTTGGAAAGTACTGTTTACTTGTTGTATGATGAGATTCGCATGTCCGAACACCTTTAATCCTTTAATCCCCATCTCCTTGGTTGTGTTTAAGCCCCATATCAAATCCTCTTACTCTTCTATATTGTTAGAAGTTTTGAAATCAAGCTTAAAAGACAAATGCATAGCCTCCTCCAAAGGAGAAATCAAAACTACCCCTGTACCTGCTGAATCTTTGGTACTGGGACCATCAAAATACATGGTCCAAACTAGAACACCCTTTTCATAAGTTTGTTGTTCAGTGGGCTTCACAAGCTTCAAAGGAGCTGACTGAGAATCATCTATTTGAAGAATGCATGAGCCAAAGGCTGTGTCTACAACATAAATAGGATGATTTACAGAATTTTTTGCATCACTGATGATGTAGGCAAGTTGATTCTCTCTATAAAGTCTTTTTAGCTCTCCTCCAAACACTGGGATCATAGCATATGAAATATCCATCTGCAAGGTACCCCCTAACCTTTTTCTCCATGGACGTGACAAGAGGAGTTCAAACTTGGGTGCGATATCAGCAACCACGACATCCATTACCATGCTTCTCATTGGAAATTGGGCAAGGTTTATAACAAGGTCTTTTATGAGGCCAAGGCATCTGAATTTGCTAGAGTCAAAAGAGAAGTGATCATGATATGGTTTGGTGAACTCAAGCCCAAGCTCTTCCATCACTTCTTTGGGCATAAGATTATGTGATGCTCATGAATCAAGAAAGCAGTTGTGAAGGATCTTATCATAAACATTTAGGGATATATAGAAAGGTGGAAAAGAGTCATCTTGATATTCTATCATAGGCCCTATAGTCACTGTTGGCTTGTCATCTTGTAAGCTTACAAAATCAGTAGATGAAGAGGTCTTTGGTTCAAGGGACTTCAGGATGGCAGACTTGAAAATGTCATTCTTCATAAGTTCGGTCAATGGCATAGGTATTTTTACTTTCTGAATTTTTGATTCGAAATTTAAAGAGTATGATGATTTGTCAAAATTTTTTACCTCATTAGAAGGAGCTCTGAGGATAGCTTGCTCCTTGACTTGGGGCTGAGATTTATTCTGCTGCAATTTTGCAGAAATAGGGGTCTGCTTTACAAGAGCAGTTGGCTGCTTGGCAACAACTTCTTTCTTCTTCACAGGAGAAACAGGTAATGGTTTAGGGGAAAAATTTTTAGATCTTAAATTATAACCTTGCTGATCATTTGTCTGATAGACAAATTCTTCAATACTTGCCTCATGAATCTCCTGATCCATCTGGTCTTCTTCATAATCTACTTGTGTCAAAAAGGAGGAATCATTTTCGTCACCAAAACAATTTATGTCATTTGCTTCTTCAACTTCATCATGAGATAGATGTTGTTCCTATTCTAGCATTGCATTTTGGAAAGGGGGTTTGATTCGTTGATCGTCAATTGCATTCTTGTCTCTCTGAAGGATCTGGACTTGTTGATTGGTCCTTCTGTAAGGGAAAGCATTTGGATTTCTAGGTAAAAAATTATTTGGATCTTTTGTCCTTGCTGGTTGTTGATTCTGAATCTTCAATTTTGACATTTTAGATGTCAAGTTGTCCAACATCTTGGCCATCTTTTCCATTTTTCTATTAGAAGAAGAAGGGGGCTCAACAAAAAACTTCTTTCTCTCAACTTTTCCTTTGAGTTTTTGAGGTGCCATAATATTTGATTCGACTTCGAGAGTAGAATCTTGCATTAAAGAAAATGTGGCTGATCTTCTTTCTCTAAGGATTAAACAAAAGTCTGGATCAAAAGCAACAGAAAATGTGATCTTTGTTGATGCATCACTTGGATTGATCTCTGCAGGGATCTTGCAGAACATTCTATTAAATCTTTTGATGAAGTCTGAGACCGACTCCCCATCTTCTCTTCTTAGGTTTCTGAATTCAGAAATGTAATATAGAAGATCTCTTCTTTCTCCCCAGTGTTTTAAGAACACCTTATCTAGTTTCTCAATACCTGTCACTGAATTTGCCGGTAGCTCTTTGAACCACTTCTGGGCTTGGCCATCCAAACTTTGCACAAAAAATCTGGTCCACACATCTTCTTCTGAAATGTTAATATTTTTAGCATAAGCATAAAAATATTCTATATGTTCTTTGGCAGTATAATCCCCAGCTCCGGTAAACTTTGACATATATTTCTTATAATCTCCAGTTGGCATGGAAGATAAGGGATTGGGACAAACAAGTGGAGCATACCTATTTGATAATATTTGTTCCATCTTGGTTAAAGGGACAGCCATGGCAATCTTGGGGGTTGATATAGAGGAAGAATTTTCAGGAGATGAAGGTTGAGATGGGATAGCTAAGTTTAAATAAAATGATTGTCTCACTTCACTTTGAGCAAAATTTTCAGAAATGGGTGGAAAATAAGAGGCCTTGTAAAACTGACCAAGAAATAAGGCTAAGCTTTCTTCTCCCTTAGAGGACATATCATGTAAAATATCTTCGAGAACGGGCATATTAGTATGAGTATAGAAAGCACCCTCTATAGGCCTTGTGGGTGAGGAATTCAAAGAAGAAGAAGAAGAGATTTCTTTTTGCTGAGGGGACCCTGTAATTACCTCTTTAAGGTTGGATGTAATATCATGCTAAAAAATAGAGTCTGTAACATTAGAGGAAACTGAAGGCTCCTCAACCTTCAATCTTTCGGATGCAATTTCAATTTCCTGAGAACTATGAGTTTCAACAGTAGGGTATTCAACTAGAGGCCTTTTAGATATGAAAGAAGAAGTGTCAGTTTGAATACCTGGATTTGATGTCTTTGCAGATCCGAAAGCTTGTCTTTTTAAAGCCTTTCCCCTACTGATGATCTTCTCAGGGTCTGGAACTGGTGCTGCTAGTGGGACTTCTTAGTTCGCCCTGATGTGAGCTCTTTTTGGAGCCACTTCATTTCAATGGAGTCGCCAGATAGATGATTGCAACCCAAATGATGTCCAAGCTCTATCATCAAAGTTGGATCTATGTCATCTCCCAAGGAATCTGAGCTTCAATCTCTTCTCCTCGGCAATGACGCCAATTTTTTATCACTCCAGGAAACTCTCCTAGGTTGTAACTCAGAGATGCCTAGTAACTTAATCTTTTTGGAAACTATTTTCTCAATAATAAGTGTGGGTTTGGATCAAGATGAATATATTAACCTCTGGATTGTATTTTCAAGATAGTCTAACTATATTCATGCAATACAAGGCCTTCAAGAGCTATTTATCAGACAGATTTGTATATCAAATGGATAAGAAAACCAATCGGTTAACCAAAACATACATAAACCATATATATGATGGGTCAACAAACTAGCCAAATATTTTTATGATTCTTTCTTAACAATCAAAAGTAAGATGACAGTTACTATAGGATCATTAAATAGAGACAAAAGAATGAATTCCACTCATATGCATAGACAAAGATGAAAGAAGGTCTGACAATAACAAATGAAAGAAGCTTGTAGGATGATATATTAAAGAAAATGTCTTTCATACAAAACAGTATAATATAGAACTCAAAATCAAACCCCTTGTTCATCTTCTGTTTTCAGCTTTATAGATTTTACAACAGAGTATCTAGATCCTGAGTTAATGGATCAGATATGCCTAAAATAGAAAGTCAAAACTAACTTGCAAAAGATAAGGAATGATCCTCAAAATGTGGTCAATCCCACATTCCATGGTCTTCAGATCTTGTAGAGTCCTTGTGTAGTGTAGAATAGCCTTCCAAGGCTGATTGATGACTCTTCAAAGAGATAAAATTTGAATTTGCTGAGATGTGCAAAAATTCTAATTTGCTGCCACCAAAATAGGTGCCAAAACCAACTTGGATACCTTTTCTAATCCTCATGCGCCAAAAATGGATCTTGAATATGAATATATAATTCAACATCTATCCATTACAAGTGTTTTCATATGATTTGTATTAGTAAAACCTCGATCTGTGCAAAATTTAGCTTTCTTTGGACAGTTATAGGTTTCGGTGGTTAACACAGAGGAATTCTGGGCATATTAACCACCGAAATCTCTGCTTTCGGTGGTTAATGAACAATCATCCTGTTCACCTAAACCACCAAAAACTTATCTTTGTCCAAAACTTCAAAATTTGCAAAAATGATTACCTTGATGCTTTGATGAGTGTTCAAGGCCTCTTTGATGATGCAACTCTTCCTTGTGCAGATCTGTGAACTTTAACTTGCTGTGTGGAAGACTGTGGTATATCCACCATTGTTGTAGCTAACTCGGCTAGATTTTCCAAACCTGTTTGATCCTGTGTTGGAGGTTGAGACTCTTTTAACTTTATCCTCAGAAGTCTAAGCTACCTGTACAACTTCATGTTCTCTCTTATCAACACCCTGTTCCTGTCCTTGATTTTTTTGTGCTTTTCCTGGAGACTTTGGTTCATGTTAAAAGGTTCTGCATTTATTTCAGTCAATTATGTATTTTCCTTTTTAAAAAATCTTTCTAAAACTTCCATATCATAGATTTGTTTCATAATTTTATTGATTTTCTGAGCCTTGGATGCTTTAGGCTTGCTTGTAGAAGCTTTTGCTAATGGTTNTGTCTGATAGACAAATTCTTCAATACTTGCCTCATGAATCTCCTGATCCATCTGGTCTTCTTCATAATCTACTTGTGTCAAAAAGGAGGAATCATTTTCGTCACCAAAACAATTTATGTCATTTGCTTCTTCAACTTCATCATGAGATAGATGTTGTTCCTATTCTAGCATTGCATTTTGGAAAGGGGGTTTGATTCGTTGATCGTCAATTGCATTCTTGTCTCTCTGAAGGATCTGGACTTGTTGATTGGTCCTTCTGTAAGGGAAAGCATTTGGATTTCTAGGTAAAAAATTATTTGGATCTTTTGTCCTTGCTGGTTGTTGATTCTGAATCTTCAATTTTGACATTTTAGATGTCAAGTTGTCCAACATCTTGGCCATCTTTTCCATTTTTCTATTAGAAGAAGAAGGGGGCTCAACAAAAAACTTCTTTCTCTCAACTTTTCCTTTGAGTTTTTGAGGTGCCATAATATTTGATTCGACTTCGAGAGTAGAATCTTGCATTAAAGAAAATGTGGCTGATCTTCTTTCTCTAAGGATTAAACAAAAGTCTGGATCAAAAGCAACAGAAAATGTGATCTTTGTTGATGCATCACTTGGATTGATCTCTGCAGGGATCTTGCAGAACATTCTATTAAATCTTTTGATGAAGTCTGAGACCGACTCCCCATCTTCTCTTCTTAGGTTTCTGAATTCAGAAATGTAATATAGAAGATCTCTTCTTTCTCCCCAGTGTTTTAAGAACACCTTATCTAGTTTCTCAATACCTGTCACTGAATTTGCCGGTAGCTCTTTGAACCACTTCTGGGCTTGGCCATCCAAACTTTGCACAAAAAATCTGGTCCACACATCTTCTTCTGAAATGTTAATATTTTTAGCATAAGCATAAAAATATTCTATATGTTCTTTGGCAGTATAATCCCCAGCTCCGGTAAACTTTGACATATATTTCTTATAATCTCCAGTTGGCATGGAAGATAAGGGATTGGGACAAACAAGTGGAGCATACCTATTTGATAATATTTGTTCCATCTTGGTTAAAGGGACAGCCATGGCAATCTTGGGGGTTGATATAGAGGAAGAATTTTCAGGAGATGAAGGTTGAGATGGGATAGCTAAGTTTAAATAAAATGATTGTCTCACTTCACTTTGAGCAAAATTTTCAGAAATGGGTGGAAAATAAGAGGCCTTGTAAAACTGACCAAGAAATAAGGCTAAGCTTTCTTCTCCCTTAGAGGACATATCATGTAAAATATCTTCGAGAACGGGCATATTAGTATGAGTATAGAAAGCACCCTCTATAGGCCTTGTGGGTGAGGAATTCAAAGAAGAAGAAGAAGAGATTTCTTTTTGCTGAGGGGACCCTGTAATTACCTCTTTAAGGTTGGATGTAATATCATGCTAAAAAATAGAGTCTGTAACATTAGAGGAAACTGAAGGCTCCTCAACCTTCAATCTTTCGGATGCAATTTCAATTTCCTGAGAACTATGAGTTTCAACAGCAGGGTATTCAACTAGAGACCTTTTAGATATGAAAGAAGAAGTGTCAGTTTGAATACCTGGATTTGATGTCTTTGCAGATCCGAAAGCTTGTCTTTTTAAAGCCTTTCCCCTACTGATGATATTCTCAGGGTCTGGAACTGGTGCTGCTAGTGGGACTTCTTAGTTCGCCCTGGTGTGAGCTCTTTTTGGAGCCACTTCATTTCAATGGAGTCGCCAGATAGATGATTGCAACCCAAATGATGTCCAAGCTCTATCATAAAAGTTGGATCTATGTCATCTCCCAAGGAATCTGAGCTTCAATCTCTTCTCCCTGGCAATGACGCCAATTTGTTATCACTCCAGGAAACTCTCCTAGGATGTAACTCAGAGATGCCTAGTAACTTAATCTTTTTGGAAACTATTTTCTCAATAATAAGTGTGGGTTTGGATCAACATGAATATATTAACCTCTGGATTGTATTTTCAAGACAGTCTAACTATATTCATGCAATATAAGGCCTTCAAGAGCTATTTATCAGACAGATTTGTATATCAAATGGATAAGAAAACCAATCGGTTAACCAAAACATACATAAACCATATATATGATGGGTCAACAAACTAGCCAAATATTTTTATGATTCTTTCTTAACAATCAAAAGTAAGATGACAGTTACTATAGGATCATTAAATAGAGACAAAAGAATGAATTCCACTCATATGCATAGACAAAGATGAAAGAAGGTCTGACAATAACAAATGAAAGAAGCTTGTAGGATGATATATTAAAGAAAATGTCTTTCATACAAAACAGTATAATATAGAACTCAAAATCAAACCCCTTGTTCATCTTCTGTTTTCAGCTTTATAGATTTTACAACAGAGTATCTAGATCCTGAGTTAATGGATCAGATATGCCTAAAATAGAAAGTCAAAAC
Organism: Picea glauca; assembly: GCA_000966675.3. NCBI lineage: Eukaryota > Viridiplantae > Streptophyta > Pinopsida > Pinales > Pinaceae > Picea > Picea glauca. The sequence goes on from JZKD02S1725195.1 coordinate 13,144, forward strand.
TAACTTGCAAAAGATAAGGAATGATCCTCAAAATGTGGTCAATCCCACATTCCATGGTCTTCAGATCTTGTAGAGTCCTTGTGTAGTGTAGAATAGCCTTCCAAGGCTGATTGATGACTCTTCAAAGAGATAAAATTTGAATTTGCTGAGATGTGCAAAAATTCTAATTTGCTGCCACCAAAATAGGTGCCAAAACCAACTTGGATACCTTTTCTAATCCTCATGCGCCAAAAATGGATCTTGAATATGAATATATAATTCAACATCTATCCATTACAAGTGTTTTCATATGATTTGTATTAGTAAAACCTCGATCTGTGCAAAATTTAGCTTTCTTTGGACAGTTATAGGTTTCGGTGGTTAACACAGAGGAATTCTGGGCATATTAACCACCGAAATCTCTGCTTTCGGTGGTTAATGAACAATCATCCTGTTCACCTAAACCACCAAAAACTTATCTTTGTCCAAAACTTCAAAATTTGCAAAAATGATTACCTTGATGCTTTGATGAGTGTTCAAGGCCTCTTTGATGATGCAACTCTTCCTTGTGCAGATCTGTGAACTTTAACTTGCTGTGTGGAAGACTGTGGTATATCCACCATTGTTGTAGCTAACTCGGCTAGATTTTCCAAACCTGTTTGATCCTGTGTTGGAGGTTGAGACTCTTTTAACTTTATCCTCAGAAGTCTAAGCTACCTGTACAACTTCATGTTCTCTCTTATCAACACCCTGTTCCTGTCCTTGATTTTTTTGTGCTTTTCCTGGAGACTTTGGTTCATGTTAAAAGGTTCTGCATTTATTTCAGTCAATTATGTATTTTCCTTTTTAAAAAATCTTTCTAAAACTTCCATATCATAGATTTGTTTCATAATTTTATTGATTTTCTGAGCCTTGGATGCTTTAGGCTTGCTTGTAGAAGCTTTTGCTAATGGTTGACTGTGTTCATCTGGAGGAGTTGGTGAGGGAAAGTTGGGATAATCTTCTACAACTTTCTCGGCCTATTCATCACCTTGTGTCTCTGCTAACTCCTGCTCTAGATCTAAGTCACTGTATGGTAAGTTTAAAGGGTTATCTCCTTCAGTAAGGTCCTTGGTTTTCTCACCCTCTTTACCAAACTGTAATTTCCTTTTGGTTCTTTTTCTTTTAGTAGAGGATGATTCTGTCAGCCCTATTGGTGGTGAGATAGCCTTCCTTTTTCTTAGATTTCTTTTAGGGGTGATGGACTTCTTAGTAGCAGACTTCTTCCCCTTTTCATCCTATTAAAAATTAGTTTGGAACTCATTCCAAAATAGGAAGTAATTCCAGTCCACTTGTTTCTTTTTCAAGGACTCTTTAACAATTAATGTAATCAGCCCTTGGTGTGACAACCTGCTAGCCACTTTGGTAGGCTTTGCCTTGACTTGTCTGGCCTTTTTTGTGAGATATTTGTGCGGGTAGAATGACAAATTGATGGGAGAATTGCCTGTGAAATGGTTCAATAGCTTGAAGTGATAAAACATAACCCTGTTGTATCTACCTTCATAGGTGATATAGAAAAATATTTCCTTCAGGAGAGAATTCCACTTAGGTTCTAGATAAGACATTGGTATGTCTCTTTTCCATATAAGATCCTTGTACAAAGGCTATAGGTAGGATCTAAATTCAATGTTTGAAGGCACATTTGATTTGAACCAGCAATCCCCTGTTCTAGGGAGACCAATGAACTTAGCTATGGCTACCTCATCAACCACAAACTCCTCCTATCCCACTATTGCTGCTCTTCCATCATACGAGATAGAAAAGGTTTCAGACACCTGTTGGTGGAAATCTGCTAGTTTTTCAAAATATGCATAGAATCCAGTTTTCTTGAAGAACTCTGCCACCTCAGGGTGAGCCTCAAGGTGCCAAACTCCATTCAATTCAGCTCTTAGAACTGGCCCTGCTTTCGACATTTAGTAATTGCTGACCTGTACCTGTGATTTAGGAAAATATTCATGCCAGGGAGACAAAGACTCTATGATTTAGGGTGACAGGGAGTATGACTTAAAGTAAAACAAATGAGACAGGGTGACTCAGAGTTCTGATTGCATAGCTCAACCACTAACCGAATCTAATCAACAGACTGACTGAATAAAAGCCGAAAATTTTTAGTTTAGGTGAGATATAAAATCAAATTGAAACAATATGGAATTTAAACTACCTGATGACTCGACTTGGCTTGATAATGATCTACTGAACTAGAACTCCACTCAACAATCACCACAAAAAATAGAATTATGGCCTGACTATGCGTTTACTTGATGAAATCATGGGCTCAAGACTGTCACAATGACTCCCGCATTTGAATTGGTAATTAATGGAATCAAAACAGAGATTAATCAGGGTCATAATGGATCTGTGTCCTCATGACTAGAGATAATGAGGGGCTATGTGACTAATCACTTCTTTTAGTCGAGAATCACACATGATTTTCTGTGTCTCTGCCGAGCCTTAATTATGAAATGAAAAATGTAGTTAAAAGGACAACACGGTATCAATCTTCGGATAGATGCAATAATAACATGCATACCTTAACACCTCCATGGACTTTCGGTGGTTATGTCTTCATGATTAGACCAATTGACAGCTATCTCGTGCAAAAGCACGGGCTTTTCATTTTTCCCGTGGAAATCTTTTCGATGGTTAACTAGGCTTTTTCTTTTCCCCCTTAACTACCAAGAACAAAGGTTTTCGGTGATTAATGAGAACTTTTCAGGCTCTCCCGAACCATCGAAACCTGAGATTATCTCTTTTTCTTGACAAAACCAAATCAAAAGTTCTTTCCAAGTTTATTTATAGAAAATAGACTCTCTAACATACCTAAAGAAATTTAGAAATAAATTTTTTTGGACCACAATCTATCACCTAAAAAGAAAAATCTCCATCAATTTATTTAAGGAGATAACACCTTCAACCACTCACTTTGGTTGTAAAATTATAAGACTTTGAATTTCCTGTGCACTCCTTGCACAAATTTGTGCTATACTCACACTTCTGCTAGTATGAGAACAATGATATATCTCTTGAGATTTTTTGGGACAAAACTCAGAACCTGTCAACGAACTCTTTGCAGAATTTCACTGTACTCCTTGCAAGAATTATTAGGATGAGAAACAATTGAAATTAATTCTCTCCCTCTCAAATACTTCATTCATTCAGTCATGAAATCATACATACACACATAACATTGAAACAAATGCATAACAGAGACTAAATATTAACTGTAAACATACCATTCAATAGATGTAACCAGAATTCATAAACACCATGAGATTTGGATCAAATATTCCTTATATTAATCCAAGTGCATATGTACATGGATTCTATAGCATCAACTATATGATTATAAAACCTTCTACAATCTTTGTTCTTCTATTCTCTTTCTCTACATCTCTCTCTAACCCTTACCATTTAGAATAATAATGATAAAATACAATACATACGAGGGAGATTTCTAGAGTTTTTCCTCCTACATCTCTAAGATATCAAATCAAAATAAAAGCTACAACTACTTTACATTTAATACAATAAATGCCTCCAACAAACAGATGAGAGAAACTGCTCAAGATTTGTATTACAACCCCAAAAACATTTAAGGGAAATTACGTCCCTCCAGCTATTACATTAATGTTTCATCTTTTCAAATTCAAAATGATTTCAAAATGTGCGTTGGTGCATATCCAACTGTCCTCCACTCTTGCGCTTGCTTTGCTGGCTTTCTTATGATGCTCCTGCATCATACTCCTCTGTTGAAAAATTCATGAAATCCTATTCATGAGTTCCTGCACTGTCTTTCCATGTTTTTGGATCTTCGCTTCGCTTTCCCAACTAGCATCCTCAATCGGGTGTCCCTTCCATTTGACCAGATACTCAAAATATGTCTTTCTTTGGGTCTTTTTGCTAACTCTCTGAGCAATGACCTTTTCCATCTGTGGCTTTTCAGCTACAGGCATCTATCTGACCCATTGAACTTCCTTCTGATCTTCTTCTCCTCTGGCTTCATCTGTTCTGTAATGATATAGATCTTCTACATTGAATATGGGTGATATGCCCACATCATCTGGAAACTCTATCTCATAAGAATTTTCTTTGAACTTCCTTATGATTTTACATGACCCTATCTTTTTCATCTTTAGTTTATTATACGTTCCCCTTGGGAACCTTTATTTTCTTAGGTGCACTAAGACTAAATCTCCCACTTCAAACTAAATTTCTCTTCTATGTTGATCTTCTCTATGCTTGTATTCCTAGTGTTGTTGCAAGAGTTGACTCTAGGTTGTAATTGAGCCAAGCCTTAGCACATTTTAAATGAAAAAATAAGTTATCACTCAAAACTTGATTTGGGTTGCATGCAAGTAAATTCCAAGATAACCATGAACCACTTTTGATTAGAAG
>JZKD02S1725195.1:40660-57686 GCA_000966675.3 Picea glauca
CACTTGCTCATGCATGAAGAAGTTCAACCACATATAATTACTTGTAGTCTCTTGCTGTTGTAGCTTCAATCCTTCATACAGTCTTGCACCAGTTCTCCCATCAATCTCTAGCTAGATTTCTTGTTTCTTTCTTCTTTCTTTCTTTCTTAACCTTTTCCATAAGTAATCTTCTCAATATATAGGAGAATATTCATTAGTTACTTGGATAGGGAATGATCCCAAGATATCTGGAAAGTCGGTATTTTGCCAACCATTCGAACTCCAACTCATCCTTCTAGAAGATTCCTTCTAGAAGGATCGAGAACTTATTCATTTTCCACCTTTAGAAACATGTCCACACCCTATCCATTGACACAATGCGGATAGTCCGCAGTCAAGCTGAATGCAGCATGCGGAAATTAATGATTTCCGCAGGAGAGTATAATGCAGCCTGCGAACTATTTCCAAAAATGTGATTTTGAGAAAATGATAAATGTAACCTTCTTCTGGAAAATGTTCTTATTGAAGAGTTTGATCTTCTATCATCATGACATAATCGTAGTATCATCTTGATAACCAAAAAATGTGGATAACACAAACGAGGCAGGCATGCCCCATGCTCGTGTCATGTAACTCAAAAAGGAATGAAGTGTTGATGTAGACAACTGCAACACCTTCAGGGGCGGTCATGATAAAGGCAGAAGACAATTTTGCAGAGGAACATACTCTGAATAGTAGGCAATGATATCTGTAAGAAGTATCTGTATTATGTAGGCATTGATAGCCCAGCCAAGTTTAGAGGCCTTCGGTGAATATAAGAAATAACTACAATAGTTGCAAAGTAAGACCCACCGTAACATGAGAAAGTGTTGACGTCGAATGTTATGGGGGTCAACGACAGCAGGGAGAAATTGTGGTTCTCCTTGTGCCATCCGAGAGCTCTCATTGGTAAGGTAATGAGAGTCAACATACTGTCACCCTTCTGGAAAACTGTACTGATGTCAACAGAAAATGGGACACGACTCCCAGAAGCAAAGGGCTTCATGAAATCTACTAGGTGAGATAATGAATTGGAGGAGGTACATGGTCGAAGTCAAGACATTGTTATCGAACTAATCGGTAGGTGCATACACTAACAGATCTCCCTAGATCCACCTGGATCTAGAACAAAAAGGACAGGACATGACTCTTTCCCTAAGTTTTGACCATTGAATTAACTAGGAGGAAAGAACAAATAACATACCTTTTTATCGCTTCCTAGGGTCTTTGTTGCTCCTGCTTCACTCCAGTGCTCTTGTGAAGTCCAGACCAGGACAACACAAACCAACCAAAGTGAAGATAGCACAATATATTCAACTGTCAACATATGTGTATGATCAAGGAATTACATAATAAAGTGGAAATATCTTTATGGGAAAGGGACATGCCACTGTATCATATTAATTGAAAGTAAAGATTACAACCTGAGCCTTGATGTAGCAAACTTCCTTTTGATGGATCTTGGCTCCAACACNCGAACTCCAACTCATCCTTCTAGAAGATTCCTTCTAGAAGGATCGAGAACTTATTCATTTTCCACCTTTAGAAACATGTCCGCACCCTAGCCATTGACACAGTGTGGATAGTCCATAGTCAAGCTAAATGCAGCATGCGGAAATTAATGATTTCCGCAGGAGAGTATAATGCAGCCTGCGAACTATTTCCAAAAATGTGATTTTGAGAAAATGATAAATGTAACCTTCTTCTGGAAAATGTTCTTATTGAAGATTTTGATCTTCTATCATCATGACATAATCGTAGTATCATCTTGATAACCAAAAAATGTGGATAACACAAACGAGGAAGGCATGCCCCATGCTCGTGTCATGTAACTCAAAAAGGAATGAAGTGTTGATGTAGACAACTGCAACACCTTCAGGGGCGGTCATGATAAATGCAGAAGACAATTATGCGGAGGAACATACTCTGAACAGTAGGCAATGATATCTATAAGAAGTATCACGGATTATGTAGGCATTGATATCCCAACCAAGTTTAGAGGCCTTCGGTGAATATAAGAAATAACTACAATAGTTGCAAAGTAAGACCCACCGTAACATGAGAAAGTTTTGATGTCGAATGTTATGGGGGTCAACGATAGCAGGGAGAAATTGTGGTTCTCCTTGTGCCACCCGAGAGCTCTCATTGGTAAGGTAATGAGAGTCAACATACTGTCACCCTTCTGGAAAACTGTACTGATGTCAACAGAAAATGGGACACGACTCCCAGAAGCAAAGGGCTTCATGAAATCTACTAGGTGAGATAATGAATTGGAGGAGGTACATGGTCGAAGTCAAGACATTGTTATCGAACTAATCGGTAGGTGCATACACTAACAGATCTCCCTAGATCCACCTGGATCTAGAACAAAAAGGACAGGACATGACTCTTTCCCTAAGTTTTGACCATTGAATTAACTAGGAGGAAAGAACAAATAACATACCTTTTTATCGCTTCCTAGGGTCTTTGTTGCTCCTGCTTCACTCCAGTGCTCTTGTGAAGTCCAGACCAGGACAACACAAACCAACCAAAGTGAAGATAGCACAATATATTCAACTGTCAACATATGTGTATGATCAAGGAATTACATAATAAAGTGGAAATATCTTTATGGGAAAGGGACATGCCACTGTATCATATTAATTGAAAGTAAAGATTACAACCTGAGCCTTGATGTAGCAAACTTCCTTTTGATGGATCTTGGCTCCAACACCCACACTTGCTCAATCCTTGCATGAAGAAGATCAAATCCTCTTGCTGAAGTCTCCAAGTTGTTGTTCAATGCTAAGTCCTTCACACAATTCTTTCACTAATTCTCCAATGAATCTTGCTTAACCTTTTCCATGAGAATTCCCTCAATATATAGGAGAGAATGAATTAGTTACATGGATAAGAATGATCCCACAATATCTGTGAATCTAGTACAAGGATAACCATTCGAATTCCAACCCATCCTTCTAGAAGATTCCCTTCTAGAAACATCGAGATTTCATCTTTTTCTATACTTTAGGAAGAGTTTGCACCCTAGTTGTTCAACACAGTGTGAGAAGTTCACACCCTGTCTTAAGGCAATCTGCGAGAATCAGGCATTCTCGCACCCAAATATACTAGTAACCTGCGAACCTTCTTCAAAAATGAGTTTTCTGGGAAGAGATGAAAGTAACTTTTCTTAGGAGAAAGTTCTTATGAAGAGCCTGAGTACACCACCATCAATACATCATCATGACGACCAAAATCATAGGTAACAGAATGGCCCCCAAAGTAAGAGGTTGGAACCAGTGGCAGCCAAAATACTTTGTAAGCTACATGTGTGTGTCAGAAACCAGGAGCACACCTAATCAGAAACCTGCGAACAACCAAGCATATGCAGAATATCATATATATTAATTTTGAGGTAGGAATTCCCATACTCAGATCACAGACTGATGACATGGGTCATGGACACCAATCATACACTGTGGATCCATGCCGTCAAAATATAGCATAGCCACCAGAAATACACTGTGGATCTATGTGAAAAAATCAAAATGAGACGACATAGCCACAAGACATACACAGTGGATTTATGTGTCGTAAATTATACAGAATCCATCACAACCTAGACAAAAGAGATGATATCCAGGGTCTTCAATCTCGTCGCCCAAAGTACAAATCTAACCATGTGATTACATGTGTTGAATTCGAACATGGTAGAAACCACTTGATTACTGGTCATTAATAAAAAATTTAACAAGTGCGAGGGAAATCACCATTGATGTCAATGACTCCCAAGGTACTCTAGTACAATCCATCGAGTGTGAATGAATGAGTTGAAGTCGAACATCTGATGGAATCTTTCGATCAGGGGTCAATGATGTAAACCCACTGTCAAAAGCGAGGAAACCTGCCATTGAGGCATGCAAGCTCCAAGGTACCAAACAATTTCTAAGTCTTGATTCTGGATAATGAGCTGAAGTCGACAAAACAAAACTCATCATAGGAGGGCCTTGATGTATCCCCCATCAATGACACGAAATGAGTAACAGATTTTGAAGGTGAAATAGTGTATGATGTAAATTGGACTGGACACAGGGAAGGCCGACACAGAAAGAATGGATAATTGCAGAGGGCAAACTCAATATAGGTTTCATATGGACTTCTCTTGAACATATGAATGACACGACCAATGATTTGGTAGCATTGACTCAAAGACGACACAGGGAATGACCTTGTAGCAAATCAAATGAGAGACAAATGGATTTCCCAAACCGTATTTAAATGATGAATAGGGCGTGTCATGTTCAAGAGAGACACTTACTGCCAATTAATATGAAGATGAAAACATATCCCTTTCCCAAATTTTCCCCCACCATTTCTGGCGAGTATCTCTTTATTTTTACGCAAGCTTGAGGAGGATAACATATGCTTGTTGATATAATCTCATCCTTCGAACAAGTCCCTCGGAGTATGTTTAACGAACCCTAAGAAGGAGTGGTTCGGTCCCATTATGGGTCTGTCAATGTTTGTTTAACGAGTCCAGAGATAGAAAACTTGAAGATTTTTCATGATTATAGAGTTTGGAAAAACACTTAAAAGAGAACTCTCTCAGTTCCTTTTTCATAAAATAGTCTAGATGAGACCAAAAAAGAGATAAATTATTTTTCACCAGGCGCTCTCTTCAAATACTTTATCGAGCGTGAAAATAGCAAGGTCGCTCGGCGATCTTTTCATATTTAGAGAGTTTGAAAAGAGCTTAAAGAGGACTCCAGGGGGATTCCTTTTTCGTATAACCTTGTTGAGCCCAAAAAAATGATAAAAGTATGCTCTATCGTGTTCTCATGTATTTGCGAGTGCAAGAACGGACAAAGACCACACTCGAGGTTTTATATAAAAACCATAAAAAACAATAAAAAACACGCAACGACAAAGAAAAATATGTCTGCATCCTTGTATAGTGACCTCAAAGTTATTATGCCTACAAAAGTCACACTCAAAAGGACATTAGGGATTAGGGTTTAATAGATAAATAACCAAAAAAAACAAATGACATAGTAAAAGTAAATAAAAAGGAGTAAAAACTCTTTTACCATATCATTTTTACCTTTCCACTATTTAAGCTCAAAAAACCCCTCTTTTACCCTCGAAGTTCAGCGTCATATTGCAGGAGTTACGAGTGTCCATTTAGCGAGCCGTCAGTGACAGTAAGGTAGTCTCTTTGTCCTTAACACTTTCATGGTTTAATTTTGCAATTTCATTGGTTAAAATTTCATTTTTAAGTTGATTTTGCAAGCCCTACTTGCACGCTTCCATTCTTGCAGGCAGGCTACACAGGACCTGCGAGAATGGGGCATTCTCACAGGTGAGTCTAAGGCAGCCTGCGAGGTTCTCTCACTGTGCCCAAAGGGCACCTACGAGAACCGTAAAGCTCAATTTTGTTTTTAAATTTTACTCAATGAAAGAGAATGAATTCATGAAAAAAGTTGCTAATATTCTTATTGTGCCTCTTATGCAGATAATTGGCCATCAAAATGGTGCTTGAATGGTGTGAAAGGGAGCACGAAGAAGACAATGCAATTTTCGAAAATCATCCACCTACTATTGTTGCTTTGAGAAATTGTGGACTCCTGAAATACTTTCGTATCCTAGGTATGAGGGCCCAAGTCAGGTTGTTAGAGTACCTGGTGTGTATGTGGGACCCTGATTAGCAGGTATTTCATGTGGGGGTCCACACACTGTCCTTAGATATTGAGGACATTTACTTTTTGACTGGATTGTCACGGTGGGGGTACTATGTCAGCCTGACTAGTAGAAAAGGTGGTGGGTTGCTGATAAGTGAGTACTATCATTTACACTGTGTTCCCAAGGCAAAGAGAAAGAAAGGAAAAGTAGCTATTTTGGGGGGTAGGATATTTGACCCTCCATACTATCCTATTCAACATAGCTTGGATGGTTGGGATTTATGCTCCTCACATGGCGTTACAAAGTTACTTCCAGTATGCTATTGAGTGTACTGAGCCTCGGGTGTTCAATTGGGAAGATGCAATGCTTCGTAGCATAAAACGACAGTTGACCAAATGCAGACAAGGAAACCTAAAGCAATTTGGGTACAAATCTTTGTTGGTGTCCTTCTTCCTTGAGAGGGTCCCATTACTGAGGCTGCAGGTTGAGTGGAATATATCGGCTCCCAGGGATCTAAGTATGTTGAGATGGTGTCAGCTTATGGCCCGGCATGTGGTTGGACCGATCATCAAGTATGATGATACTTTCTTTGACTGGCTTCAACCACAGTTGTTGATGGTTGACGACTATGCTTATGTCGGGTTAGATTTCCGAGGAGATCCAGATTTAGTACTGCCAGAGGATGCTCAGTGGGGGGACCTTGGTAAGAAGTACACACATTTTTCTTTTTAATTTTTTTTTTGAATTTTTATCATATAAAAATGTTTTTTGTTTTATATGTTCGTCCAAATACTAATACAAAATTCATTTTTGATAACACAGATGTTGGACCTTATTGACCTCCTGGTACTTCTCCCATTCAATGGCAAGGAGAGGTAGCAGCAGTGCCACAATATGCCAAGGATTATCAAGTGGTGGAACAAAATCTAGAGGGCCTGACCGTAGATATTCCAGACATGCCTCTGGAAGAGGTTCCACGACGCGATCAACGTCATACTGTAGGAGTATCAGCATCCATGAGTCGACTTCTCCATAGGGTTGCTCAGGAAGTCATGTGTTACCGTGAACGTCATCCATGACGTCACTTTGTAGAAGCTATGAGCTTCATATTTTGACATTTTGGTCTTCGGACAAACTTTTTGTCAAAAACTCTTTTGATCATTATATATACAGACGGATTCTACCGGTTTATCATGTGTTGTGTGAACATTGATGTGATTTATTTATAAATGATTCAAATGTTTGTCTAATACATAGTTAGCCAATGAATCTGTTAACGTATTTAGACATCTAGGAATATGTTGATATTCAATGTAATCAAAATAACGCTCCAAGAGGCGAATTCGCAAATACACCCGTAACAAAGTAGGACTTCGAATAGTGTAGACATTACNCCGAGAGCTCTCATTGGTAAGGTAATGAGAGTCAACATACTGTCACCCTTCTGGAAAACTGTACTGATGTCAACAGAAAATGGGACACGACTCCCAGAAGCAAAGGGCTTCATGAAATCTACTAGGTGAGATAATGAATTGGAGGAGGTACATGGTCGAAGTCAAGACATTGTTATCGAACTAATCGGTAGGTGCATACACTAACAGATCTCCCTAGATCCACCTGGATCTAGAACAAAAAGGACAGGACATGACTCTTTCCCTAAGTTTTGACCATTGAATTAACTAGGAGGAAAGAACAAATAACATACCTTTTTATCGCTTCCTAGGGTCTTTGTTGCTCCTGCTTCACTCCAGTGCTCTTGTGAAGTCCAGACCAGGACAACACAAACCAACCAAAGTGAAGATAGCACAATATATTCAACTGTCAACATATGTGTATGATCAAGGAATTACATAATAAAGTGGAAATATCTTTATGGGAAAGGGACATGCCACTGTATCATATTAATTGAAAGTAAAGATTACAACCTGAGCCTTGATGTAGCAAACTTCCTTTTGATGGATCTTGGCTCCAACACACACACTTGCTCAATCCTTGCATGAAGAAGATCAAATCCTCTTGATAGACTTGCTGAAGTCTCCAAGCTGTTGTTCAATGCTAAGTCCTTCACACAATTCTTTCACTAATTATCCAATGAATCTTGCTTAACCTTTTCCATGAGAATTCCCTCAATATATAGGAGAGAATGAATTAGTTACTTGGATAAGAATGATCCCACAATATCTGTGAATCTAGTACAAGGATAACCATTCGAATGCCAACCCATCCTTCTAGAATATTCCCTTCTAGAAACATCGAGATTTCATCTTTTTCTATGCTTTAGGAAGAGTTTGCACCCTAGCTGTTCAACACAGTGTGAGAAGTTCACACCCTGTCTTAAGGCAATCTGCGAGAATCAGGCATTCTCGCACCCAAATATACTAGTAACCTACGAACCTTCTTCAAAAATGAGTTTTCTGGGAAGAGATGAAAGTAACTTTTCTTAGGAGAAAGTTCTTATGAAGAGCCTGAGTACACCACCATCAATACATCATCATGATGACCAAAATCATAGGTAACAGAATGGCCCCCAAAGTAAGAGGTTGGAACCAGTGGCAGCCGAAAGACTTTGTAAGCTACATGTGTGTGTCAGAAACCAGGAGCACACCTAATCGGAAACCTGCGAACAACCAAGCATATGCAGAATATCATATATATTAATTTTGAGGTAGGAATTCCCATACTCAGATCACAGACTGATGACATGGGTCATGGACACCAATCATACACTGTGGATCCATGCCGTCAAAATATAGCATAGCCACCAGAAATACACTGTGGATCTATGTGAAAAAATCAAAATGAGACGACATAGCCACAAGACATACACAGTGGATTTATGTGTCGTAAATTATACAGAATCCATCACAACCTAGACAAAAGAGATGATATCCAGGGTCTTCAATCTCGTCGCCCAAAGTACGAATCTAACCATGTGATTACATGTGTTGAATTCGAACATGGCAGAAACCACTTGATTACTGGTCATTAATAAAAATTTTAACAAGTGCGAGGGAAATCACCATTGATGTCAATGACTCCCAAGGTACTCTAGTACAATCCATCGAGTGTGAATGAATGAATTGAAGTTAAACATCTGATGGAATATTTCGATCAGGGGTCAATGATGTAAACCCACTGTCAAAAGCGAGGAAACCTACCATTGAGGCATGCAAGCTCCAAGGTACCAAACAATTTCTAAGTCTTGATTCTGGATAATGAGCTGAAGTCGATGAAACAAAACTCATCATAGGAGGGCCTTGATGTATCCCCCATCAATGACACAAAATGAGTAACAGATTTTGAAGGTGAAATAGAGTATGATGTAAATTGGACTGGACACAGGGAAGGCCGACACAGAAAGAATGGATAACTGCAGAGGGCCAACTCAATATAAGTTTCATATGGACTTCTCTTGAACATATGAATGACACGACCAATGATTTGGCAACATTGACTCAAAGACGACACAGGGAATGACCTTGTAGCAAATCAAATGAGAGACAAATGGATTTCCCAAACCATCTTTAAATGATGAATAGGGCGTGTCATGTTCAAGAGAGACACTTACTGCCAATTAATATGAAGATGAAAACATATCCCTTTCCCAAATTTTCCCCCACCATTTCTGGCGAGTATCTCTTTATTTTTACGCAAGCTTGAGGAGGATAACATATGCTTGTTGATATAATCTCATCCTTCGAACAAGTCCCTCGGAGTATGTTTAACGAACCCTAAGAAGGAGTGGTTCGGTCCCATTATGGGTCTGTCAATGTTTGTTTAACGAGTCCAGAGATAGAAAACTTGAAGATTTTTCATGATTATAGAGTTTGGAAAAACACTTAAAAGAGAACTCTCTCAGTTCCTTTTTCATAAAATAGTCTAGATGAGACCAAAAAAGAGATAAATTATTTTTCACCAGACGCTCTCTTCAAATACTTTATCGAGCGTGAAAATAGCAAGGTTGCTCGGCGATCTTTTCATATTTAGAGAGTCTGAAAAGAGCTTAAATAGGAGTCCAGGGGGATTCCTTTGTCATATAACCTTGTTGAGCCCAAAAAAATGATAAAAGTATGCTCTATCCTGTTCTCATGTATTTGCGAGTGCAAGAACGGACAAAGACCACACTCGAGGTTTTATATAAAAACCATAAAAAACAATCAAAAACACGCAACGACAAAGAAAAATATGTCTGCATCCTTGTATAGTGACCTCAAAGTTATTATGCCTGCAAAAGTCACACTCAAAAGGACATTAGGGATTAGGGTTTAATAGATAAATAACCAAAAAAAACAAATGACATAGTAAAAGTAAATAAAAAGGAGTAAAAACTCTTTTACCATATCATTTTTACCTTTCCACTATTTAAGCTCAAAAAACCCCTCTTTTACCCTCGAAGTTCAGCGTCATATTGCAGGAGTTACGAGTGTCCATTTAGCGAGCCGTCGGTGACAGTAAGGTAGTCTCTTTGTCCTTAACACTTTCATGGTTTAATTTTGCAATTTCATTGGTTAAAATTTCATTTTTAAGTTGATTTTGCAAGCCCTACTTGCACCCTTCCATTCTTGCAGGCAGGCTACACGGGACCTGCGAGAATGGGGCATTCTCACAGGTGAGTCTAAGGCAGCCTGCGAGGTTCTCTCACTGTGCCCAAAGGGCACCTACGAGAACCGTAAAGCTCAATTTTGTTTTTAAATTTTACTCAATGAAAGAGAATGAATTCATGAAAAAAGTTGCTAATATTCTTATTGTGCCTCTTATGCAGATAATTGGCCATCAAAATGGTGCTTGAATGGTGTGAAAGGGAGCACGAAGAAGACAATGCAATTTTCGAAAATCATCCACCTACTATTGTTGCTTTGAGAAATTGTGGACTCCTGAAATACTTTCGTATCCTAGGTATGAGGGCCCAAGTCAGGTTGTTAGAGTACCTGGTGTGTATGTGGGACCCTGATCAGCAAGTATTTCATGTGGGGGTCCACACACTGTCCTTAGATATTGAGGACATTTACTTTTTGACTGGATTGTCACGGTGGGGGTACTATGTCAACCTGACTAGTAGCAAAGGTGGTGGGATGTCGATAAGTGAGTACTATCGTTTACACTGTGTTCCCAAGGCAAAGAGAAAGAAAGGAAAAGTAGCTATTTTGGGGGGTAGGAGATTTGACCCTCCATACTATCCTATTCAACATAGCTTGGATGGTTGGGAGTTATGCTCCTCACATGGCGTTACAAAGTTACTTCCAGTATGCTATTGAGTGTACTGAGCCTCGGGTGTTCAATTGGGAAGATGCAATGCTTCGTAGCATAAAAATACAGTTGACCAAATGCATACAAGGAAACCTAAAGAAATTTGGGTACAAATCTTTGTTGGTGTCCTTCTTCCTTGAGAGGGTCCCATTACTGAGGCTGCAGGTTGAGTGGAATATATCGGCTCCCAGGGATCTAAGTATGTTGAGATGGTGTCAGCTTATGGCCCGGCATGTGGTTGGACCGATCATCAAGTATGATGATACTTTCTTTGACTGGCTTCAACCACAGTTGTTGATGGTTGACGACTATGCTTATGTCGGGTTAGATTTCCGAGGAGATCCAGATTTAGTACTGCCAGAGGATGCTCAGTGGGGGGACCTTGGTAAGAAGTACACACATTTTTCTTTTTAATTTTTTTTTTGAATTTTTATCATATAAAAATGTTTTTTGTTTTATATGTTCGTCCAAATACTAATACAAAATTCATTTTTGATAACACAGATGTTGGACCTTATTGACCTCCTGGTACTTCTCCCATTCAATGGCAAGGAGAGGTAGCAGCAGTGCCACAATATGCCAAGGATTATCAAGTGGTGGAACAAAATCTAGAGGGCCTGACCGTAGATATTCCAGACATGCCTCTGGAAGAGGTTCCACGACGCGATCAACGTCATACTGTAGGAGTATCAGCATCCATGAGTCGACTTCTCCATAGGGTTGCTCAGGAAGTCATGTGTTACCGTGAACGTCATCCATGACGTCACTTTGTAGAAGCTATGAGCTTCATATTTTGACATTTTGGTCTTCGGACAAACTTTTTGTCAAAAACTCTTTTGATCATTATATATACAGACGGATTCTACCGGTTTATCATGTGTTGTGTGAACATTGATGTGATTTATTTATAAATGATTCAAATGTTTGTCTAATACATAGTTAGCCAATGAATCTGTTAACGTATTTAGACATCTAGGAATATGTTGATATTCAATGTAATCAAAATAACGCTCCAAGAGGCGAATTCGCAAATACACCCGTAACAAAGTAGGACTTCGAATAGTGTAGACATTACNTTTACGAATGGTGATGATGCAATCGTTAAACAAGGAAGGCCAAAAATACCCTGCGCGTAAGATCTTCTGGGCAGTAGCATACCCAGACATATGACCACCACATGCTCCAAAATGGAAATCATTCAGAGATTTCTTAGCTTCATCGAATGTTAGACAACGTCGAAAAACAGAGTCAATCCTCTAACGATAAAGAGTATCCCCAAGGACAATGTATTGACGAGCTTGGTATCGTATTCAACATTGTTCAGTACTAGACAAAGTAGGTCGGAAAGTCTGGGTTTGGAGATATATAATGATATCCCCATACCAAAGATCATCAGTGATAATAAGGAAAAGATATTCATCGGGTAATGAATCAACTACTACATTTTCCGTTGCAGAATGGGGAAAGTCGCATATCAACTCAACAAAAACTAAGGACTTCTTGGACTTGGCACGATCGAATTCCAAGTCAAACTCCTAGAGTATCACAATCCATTTAGAGTATTTCCCCCCTAGCAATTGACGTGTCAGAATGTGTTGCATAGGGTTGCAATGAGAAATCACCATAGTCTTGCGTGAGAGGATATAGTGTCGCAAGCGTTAGATGGCTTGGACGACAGCCAAGGCCAGTTTCTCAACATGTTGATATTTGATTTCAGTCGGCATAAGACTTCAACTCAAGTAGTAAATAACATGTTCGTCGTGAGTATCATCCTCTTGGATGAGAACCATGTCAATGGTGTAATCTGAGGCAGCAAGGTAAAGGAAATAATTGTGACTGTAATCGGGGGGAAAGAGAAGTGAAGCTCATGTTAGGGACAACTTCAAAGATTCAAAATAATTATTGGCAATGGTATCCCAGAAGAACTTGGAATCCTTTTTAAGTAGCCGCATAAATCCATGAGTTATCTCGGCATAATTTGGGATAAAACGACGAAGAAAGTTTTCTTTCCCCTGCAAACTTTGCAACTGGCGAAGTGTAGAAGGAGGAGGGAGATTAAGGATCACCTCAGCCTTTAAAGGATCCACTCGAATCCCTTGAGGCAAAACAATAAAACCTAGAAGACGGTTGGATTCCACACAGAAAATGCACTTATGTGGATTCAAATGTATACGATAGAACAGATAGCAAACGAAAATGACTCAGAGGTGGGTTGGGTGATCGACTTTGCACATTAAATGAGTGGGTAAATCATCCAAATAGGGTTGAATGATATGTTTGATATCATGGAAAGCATAAGACATAGCGCATTTAAAAGTTGCACCAGCGTTCTTAAGACCGAAAGGAAGTTTTCGATAGGCAAAAGTACCCCAAGGACAAATAAAAGAAGTCTTATGTTGATCCTCGGGGACAATGTTGATTTGATTATAGCTAGAGAAACCATCCATGAGAAAGAAGATTTCACTTCCGGCATAGTCATCGACAATCTGATTAACGAAAGAGGTAGGAAAGTTGTCTTTTGGACAAGCTTTGTTGATATCCCTATAATAAACACATACAYGAATCGTACCTTGTTTCTTKTCAATCGGGATAAGATTGGAAACACAGTTTGTGAGAGCCACYGGATAAATAAAGTCGRCGTTCAGAATTTTCTCAACTTYGAGCTTTATAGAAGCCGCTTTACRTGGGTGAACTAGATGAAGGCGTTTTCGGATGGGTTTAGCGTCAGGGTATGTCTTTATCTCATGTATCACAATCTCAGGGTCGATACCTGGCATTTCTTCGTAACTCCAGGCGAAGATGTCACAAAACTCTTTGAACAGGCACGTATAGGTGACTATTTCCTCAGGGGAACACGAAGCTCCAATATAGACATTTTCAATGATTCCATGTTTGATGGATATGTCAATGGGAATAGTGGGCGAGATACTGCTTAAGTTCCCTTCGGAAAACACATCATGTGCAGACTCGGGAATGGTCTATATGACAACAACGGTCGATGGGGTCAAAATCCATTGGTAGTTATCAAGAGTATGTTGCTCCAGAAAGAGGATGGAACGATGATTCCCATCATCCCAAGGGGTGTCCTCCATGATGGACATGATAATCTCGTCAATGGGAAAAATAACACGAAAAGGATCGGGAGACAACTCATCAAGAGAGGGGGTAGAAGGTGTTGTCGATTGAATGACTTGATAGGCGGATTCAACCAGACTTAATGGCATTGCATCGTCGAGACGAAGATGATCTCCAGGGTCAGGCACTATCCAGGGGTCGTGAGACGTAGGAAGTTCGTGAGGTGAAGTGGAGATCATGTTGATAGAATAAACAGACGAGCGTGGAACATCAGGCGGTGGAATGGGGAAAGTACCCATTAACAAAGAGTCCTTGAGAAGGCCTACATTGATGTTCTCATAGCCCGGTGGGGTTTTAGTGATAAAAGGTACGTTTCCAGTACGGGTATCGGAATTAAATAAGGTGAGTTGGTCAACAGTGAAAACCTTTCCTTGATGATGGAAACGTACTACATGGAAAAGGGTCGACACAACGGCACACATGGAATTGATACAGTTGCAGCCAAGCAGAAGATTATAATCAAGGGGAGTGTCAAAGACTTCCACTTCGACTTGGACCATCTTGCCTTCTAACGTGATGGGCAACAAAGGAAGGACACCGTAGGGCTTAAAATCAGAGCCATTGAAGGATTTAATAGTGTTCTGGGATTCATTCAAAGAAGGAGATCCAATGGCTTTCCAGCAAGCAAGAGACATGACACATGTCGAGGCACCCTCGTCGATAACGGTTTGGCAAATGTTTTTGTCAGAGACAATCACTTGGATCTAGAACACGAGTTGAGGAGGTAACCTTGGAATGTGATCTTCCAAGTCAAAGATTATTAAATTCGTATCCATTGGGTCAATTCCACCGATAGCTTTCAACAATGCCTTCCGTTGTGCTGGACAATTTTGAAGGAATTCAAGGGATGACATCGCAGAAGGTGCTTGGGCCAGATCTTCAACAATCCTGTAGTTCTGGGCTGCATGAGCATGAGGATTAAAAGACAATTTCTAAACGACACCCTTTGGGGGGGGTCACAGAATTGTTTCGAGGCTCGGTCGTTCGAGATGAAGAGGACCGTTGCTAGGTGGAGTCATGGGAGAGGGTTGTACCAAAGAAGTAGGTAAATCATCAACCTTCTTCTTAGATGGAGAATAATCTTTGGCTCGATTAGTGAGTGCAACGTTGTTCTTCTTGGAATCACCAGTACACATCAAAACATATGATGTAGCAGAAGAGGAGGTTTGGTCATGTATGACCAACTGATCCTGTTGTTGATATGGGAAGGGTTGGGATAAGACAGCTGGTGCAAGTGGTTTTGGAGCTCCTTGAAGGAACTTAGTGACCTCGGCACGTCGTGGAAAATCTGTCGTGTAGTGATCATCACCACAGATAAGGAAAGGGCATCGTGGTTTGTGCTTATCCCGATCGTCAACAGGGGTAGTTTTGGTTTGATCTTCTTGAGAATTATTTTTTCCCTCCTTATTCTTACCTCTCCCCTTTTTAGATTTGTTTTTACCGGCTGGGGTAGATTGGACTGCATTTACCTCAGAAGTCTTGCCAGTGGGAGTGGCAGGAGACAAGGCATTTTGAACATTAGAAGAAGCAAATTTAGGGTTTGGGCTTGAAGCAGAATTTGATTGGGCTTGATTAGTGCCAATCACACTGTCAGTTGCATGCAAGATAGCTGGAGTAGTTGAAGTGCTAGAATAATTAGGACGAGGTAAGTCAAGTAGTAAATCGTAAAGGGTTCCCATTTGTGAGTAAACAAGGTCAAGATATTGAGCACGACTTATAGCCTACTCTTCCATGACTACGCCACCCATGGAAATGTCCTTACCAATTTCATTCACAAATGATTTTGTAAACCATTCTGCCAATAACTGATCGGGGAGCTCAAGTTTAATGATACGTCATCTCCTTCGCCACTCATGGATGTGATTAGATATATGAGTTCCTTTAGTCTATTTGAAGGAAGTCAAAATCTCGGTCCCTATGTCATAATGGATCGGTAACTGGTAATGCATAAGGAAAGCCATAACTAGGGTGTTGAAGTCAGAGAAGAATCCTCATGGTAATTCGATATACCACTTCACAGCAGAACCTGTGAGGGTTCATTGAAAAAGACGTAAACAAATAGATTCATCCATCAACGAGTTGGATGAACACCATAAGTGAAAATTCATAACGTGATTGTTTGGGTCCTCTCCCGCTTTGTCGTCGAATTTAGGAATGTCCAATGGAAGCTTGGCAGGTATAACAGGCCATTGGGGAGAGTGACGAATAGGATCATTTAAAATCCTTGACAAATCCAGAAGATCCAAAGTGGCGAGAAAGGGTAAGTGTCGATTCACCTGCGGGTACTGGTGGCTTTGGGGAGGAAGCCCTGTCGACAAACCAATAGGACCATAAGTAGTCAGAGATCCAGAATACACAACAATTAAGTCTCGGAAAGAGTTTTCTCACATAAAACGTCTCTCGGAATCAGAGTGAATTCGAAAGTCCTCTCGAGTGTTTGTAATGCGAAAATGTTCTAGAGAGTCAGTGTGTTCCACTTGTGGGGTGGTGACGACTGGGACTTCACTCTGTCGAGGAGAGCCTTTAGGTGTACTTGTAGGAAAGGGTTGAGAACCTTCCATATTCTCTAGAGATAAACCCTACATTCTATGTGAACGACATGGAGGAGCTATTGTAAACGAGTGACAAACTTCACGAAGAAAATCCTATGGTCAAATTCGAGAAACAAACAACACGCCCTAGTAAACAAAATCTAGGAAGCAACACCAACCAAACAAGACCTTCTAATGTCGAAGCCACTAGTTGGTGATGAAATCCAACATCACAACAATGAGACGAGAAGGGGCTGGGCTAGGGTGGAAAAGTTACGTTGATGACCTGCTTAACGGACTTACACCTAGGTGCAAGCTCCCACACATAATCATGGATATACCCTCCAAGGAGCCCGAGTGAGTTTGTTCAATGTCAATTCCAGGTACCGTGAAGACTTTCCCCTTCACAGTCACCTCGGGTAAGAACTTAGAAAGAT
>JZKD02S1725195.1:85347-95735 GCA_000966675.3 Picea glauca
TCCATAGGAACCTCTCCATTCAAATTGGTCTATGGGACTGATGCCATTTTTCCTGTTCAGTTAATTTTACCAGTGGCTGGATTTTTTCAAGAAGAGCAAACTGAGTCAAATGATATGGTAAGAAGAATGCTCGATTTGGTAGAACTGCAGTAGGTCCGCGAACAGTTAGTGGAAAACTCAGAGGCTCATCAAAAGAGGATCAAGGATAATTTTGACAGGAAGGCAAAGGTAGATAATTTTCAGGTTAGTGATTAGGTTCTGACATGCGACACCCTCAGACAGGATAAAGGCAAACATAACAAGTTCGATTCTTTGTGGACCGACCCTTTCATGATAAATCAAGTATAACACAAAAACACATTCATTCTGCAAATTCTATGAGGTGAAGAAATGTTCGGTGGCCCAGTCAACGGGGGAATTCTGAAACTCTATTTTGTCTAAGGCTATGAAGCCTGGTCATTGTAATTTTATTTTTAGTCTTTATTTTTACAAAATAACTCCATGCCCAATGGAAACACTAGCAGATAGTTTTAATTTTTCTTTGTTCAGGAAAGGCATTGGTTTTGTGGTTCTTGAAACCTCACAGGGAGGCGTTCATCCGCAATAGGAGCTAGCGTTATCTCCTCAAATAAATTGATGGAGATTTTTCTTTTTAGGTGATAGATTGTGGTCCAAAAAAATTTATTTCTAAATTTATTTAGGTATGTTAGAGAGTCTATTTTTTGTAAATAAACTTGGAAAGAACTTTTGATTTGGTTTTGTCAAGCAAAAGAGAGAATATCAGGTTTTGGTGATTTAGGCAAGCCTGAAAAGCACTCATTAACCACCGAAAACCTTCGTTCTTGGTAGTTAAGGGGGAAAAGCAAAAGCCCAATTAACCACCGAAAATATTTCCACGGGAAAAATGAAAAGCTCATGCTTTTGCACGAGCTAGCTGTCAATTAGTGTAATCATGAAGACATAACCATCGAAAGTCCATGGAGGTGGTAAGGTATGCATGTTATTATTGCATCTATCCGAATATTGATACCATGTTGTCCTTTTAACTACATTTTTCATTTCATAATTAAGGCTCGGCAGAGACACAGAAACTCATGTGTGATTCCCGACTAATAGAAGTGATTAGTCACATAGCCCCTCATTATCTCTAGTCACGAGTACACAGATCCATTATGACCCCAATTAATCTTTGTTTTGATTCCATCAATTACCAATTCAAATTCGAGATTCATTGTGACAGTCTTGAGCCTGTGATTTCATCATGTAAACACATACTCAGAGGCCATAATCTCATTTTTTGTGGTGATTTCCAAGTGGAGTTCAAGTTCAGCAGATCATTATCAGCCAATTGTCATACCAATCAATCCAAGTCGAGTCATCAAGTAGTTTGAATTCCATATTGTTTCAATTTGATTTTATATCTCACCTAAACTCGAAATTTTCGGCTTGTATTCAGTCAGTCTGTTGTTTAGATTTGGTTAGTGGTTGAGCTATGCAATCATAACAATAAGTCACCTTGTCTCATTTTTTTTACTCTAAGTCATACTCCCTGTCACCCTAAATGATAGAATCTTTGTCTCCCTAGCCAAAGATTTTCGTAAATCACAGGTACAGGTCAACAATTACTAAATGCCGAAAG
The DNA here is from genome assembly GCA_000966675.3 of Picea glauca. NCBI lineage: Eukaryota > Viridiplantae > Streptophyta > Pinopsida > Pinales > Pinaceae > Picea > Picea glauca. Next base: position 86,987 of record JZKD02S1725195.1, read on the forward strand.
TAGGGCCAGTTCTAAGGCCTTAATTGAATGGATTTTGGTACATTGAGGCTCACCCTGAGGTGATCGAGTTCTTCAAGCAAACTGGAGTCTATGCATATTGTGAAAAACTGGTAGATTCCCACCAACATGTGTTTGAAACCTTTGCTATCTTGTATGATGGAAGAGCAGCAACAGTGGGAAAGGAGGATTTTGTGGTTGATGAGGTAGCCATAGCTAAGTTCACCGGTATCCCTAGAACAGGGGATTGTTGGTTCAAATCAACTATGCCTTCAAACATTGAATTTAGATCCTACCTACAGCCTCTGCACAAGGACCTTATATGGAAAAAGGACATACCAATGTCTTATCTGGAACCTAAGTGGTAATCTCTCCTGAAGGAAATCTTTGTCTATATCACCTGTGAAGGTAGATACAACAGGGTTATGTTTTATCACTTCAAGCTATTGAACCATTTCACAGGCAGGTCTCCCATCAATTTTCCTTTCTACCTGCACAAAGTTCTCACAAAAATGGCCATACAATTCAAGGCAAAGCCTACCAAAATGGCTAGTAGGTTGTCACACCAAGGGTTGATTACATTAATTGTTAAAGAGTCCTTGAAAAAGAAACAAGTGGACTGGAATTACTTCCTATTTTCGAATGAGTTCCAAACTAATTTTCAACAGGATGAAAAGGGGAAGAAGTTTGCTGCTAAGAAGTCCATCACCCCTAAGAGAAGTCTTTGAAAAAGGAATGTTATCTCACCACCAATAGAGCTGACAGAATCATCCTCTGCTAAAAGAACAAGAACCAAAAGGAAATTACAGTTTGGTAAAGAGGGTGAGCAGAAAAAGGACCTTGCTGAAGGAGATAACCCTTTGAACTTACCATAGAGTAACTCAGAGCCAGAGCAGGAGTTAGCAGAGACACAAGGTGATGAACAGGCTGAGAAAGTTGTAGAATATTATCCCAACTTGCCCTCACCAACTCCTCCTGATGAACACAGTCAACCATTAGCAAACGTTTCTTCAAGCAAGCCTAAAACATCCAAGGCTCAGAAAATCAATAAACTTCTTAAACAAATCTATGAGATGGAAGTTTTAGAAAGAGTTATTAAAAAGGAAAATACAGACTTGACTGAAAGAAATGCATAACTTTTTAACATGAACCAAAGTCTCAAGGAAAAGCATAAAAAAATCAAGGACATGAATAGGGTGTTGATAAGAGAGAACATGAAGTTGTACAGGTAGCTTAGACTTCTAAGGCTAAAGTTAAAAGAGTCTCAACCTCCAACACGTGATCAAACAGGATTGGAAACTCTAGCCGAGTTAGATACAACAATGGTGGATATACCACAGTGTTCCACACAGCAAGTTAAAGTTTTCAAATCTGCACGAGGAAGAGCTGCATCATCAAAGAGGCGTTGAACACTCAGCAAAGCATCAAGGTAATAATTTTTGCAAATTTTGAAGTTTTGGACAAAGCTAAGTTTTTGGTGGTTTAGGCGAACAGGACAACTATTCATTAACCACCAAAATCAGAGATTTCGGTAGTTAATACACCCATAATTCCTCTGTGTTAACCACCCAAACTTGTAACTAGCCAAAGAAAGCTAAATTTTTTACAGATGGAGGTTTTACTAATCCAAATCATATGAAAACACTTGTAATGGGTAGATGTTGAATTATATATTATGTCAAAAGATTTAATAGAATGTTCAGCAAGATCCCTACAGAGATCAAGCCAATTGATGCATCAACAAAGATCATATTTTTTGTTTCTTTTGATCCAGACTTTTGTTTAATCCTTAGAGAAAGAAGATCAGCCACACTTGCTTTAATGCAAGATTTTGCTCTCAAAGTCAAATCAAATATTATGGCATCTTAGAAACTCAAAGGAAAAGTTGAGAGAAAGAAGTTTTCTACTGAGCCCCCTTCTTCTTCTAATAGCAAAATGGAAAATATGGTCAAGATGTTGGACAACTTAACATCTGAAATGTCAAAATTGAAGATTCAAAATCAACAACCAGCAAGGAAAAAAGAGCCAAATGATTTTGTCCCTAGAAATCCAAATGCTTTCCCTTACATAAGGAACAATCAACAAGTCCAGATCCTTCAGAGAGACAAGAATGTAGCTGATGATCAAAGAATTGGACCCCCTTTCCAAAATGCAATGCTAGAAGAGGAACAACAACTATCTCATGATGAAGTTGAAGAAGAAGATGACATAAATTGTTTTGGTGATGAAAATGATTCCTCCTTTTTGACACAAGTAGATTATGAAGAAGCCAAAATGGATCAGGAGATTCATGAGGAAAGTATTGAAGAATCTGTCTATCAGACAGATGATCAGCAAGGTTATAATTTAAGATCTAGAAATGTTGCCCCTAAACCATTGCCCATTGCTCCTATGAAGAAGAAAGAAGTTGTTTCCAAGAAGCCTGCTGCTCTTGTAAAGCAGACCCCTATTTCCGCAAAACAGTAGCAGAAGCAATCTCAGCCCCAAATCAAGCAACAAGCTATCCTCAGAGCTCCTTCTAATGAGGTAAAAACTTCTGACAAATCATCATACTCTTTCAATTTTGAATCAGAAATTCAGAAAGTAAAAATACCTATGCCATTGACCAAACTTATGAAGAATGACATTTTCAAGTCTGCCATCCTAAAGTCCCTTGAACCAAATACCTCTTCATCTGATGATTTTTTAAACTTACAAGATGAATAGCCAACAGTAACTATAGGGCCTATGATAGAAGATTGAGATGACTCTTGTCCACCTTTCTACATATCCCTAAATGTTCATGATAAGATCCTTCACAACTACTTTCTTGATTCAGGAGCATCACATAATATTATGCCCAAAGAAGTGATGGATGAGCTTGGGCTTGAGGTCACCAAACCATATCATGATCTCTTCTCTTTTGACTCTAGGAAAGTCAGATGCCTTGGCCTCATAGAAGATCTTGTTATAAACCTTGCCCAATTGCCAATGAGAAGCATGGTAATGGATGTCGTGGTTGTTGATATCCCACCCAAGTTCAAACTCCTCTTTCCACGTACATGGAGAAAAAGGTTAGGGGGTACCTTTCATATGGATATTTCGTATGCTGTGATCCCAGTGTATGGAGGAGAGCTAAAAAGACTTTACAGAGAGAATCAACTTGCCTACATCATCAGTGATGCAAACAATTCTGTAAATCATCCTATTTATTCTGTAGACACGGACTTTGGCTCATGCATTCTTCAAATAGATGATTCTCAGTCAGCTCCTTTGCATCTTGTGAAGCCTACTAAAAAACAAACTGATGAAAAGGGTGTTCCAGTTTGGACCATGTATTTTGATGGTGCCAGTACCAAAGATTCAACATGTGCAGGGGTAGTTTTGATTTCTCCTTTGGAGGAGGCTATGCATTTGTCTCTTAATCTTGATTTCAAAACTACTAACAATATAGCAGAGTATGAGTCTTTGATATGGGGCTTAAACACAGCCAAGGAGATGGGGATTAAAGGATTAAAGGTGTTCAGAGATTCAGATCTCATCATACAACAAGTAAACAGTACATTCCAAGNAGGTCACCAAACCATATCATGATCTCTTCTCTTTTGACTCTAGGAAAGTCAGATGCCTTGGCCTCATAGAAGACCTTGTTATAAACCTTGCCCAATTGCCAATGAGAAGCATGGTAATGGATGTCGTGGTTGTTGATATCCCACCCAAGTTCAAACTCCTCTTGCCATGTCCATGGAGAAAAAGGTTAGGGGGTACCTTTCATATGGATATTTTGTATGCTATGATCCCAGTGTTTGGAGGAGAGCTAAAAAGACTTTACAGAGAGAATCAACTTGCCTACATCATCAGTGATGCAAACAATTCTGTAAATCATCATATTTATTCTGTAGACACAGACTTTGGCTCATGCATTCTTCAAATAGATGATTCTCAGTCAGCTCCTTTGCATCTTGTGAAGCCTACTAAAAAACAAACTGATGAAAAGGGTGTTCCAGTTTGGACCATGTATTTTGATGGTGCCAGTACCAAAGATTCAACATGTGCAGGGGTAGTTTTGATTTCTCCTTTGGAGGAGGCTATGCATTTGTCTCTTAATCTTGATTTCAAAACTACTAACAATATAGCAGAGTATGAGTCTTTGATATGGGGCTTAAACACAGCCAAGGAGATGGGGATTAAAGGATTAAAGGTGTTCAGAGATTCAGATCTCATCATACAACAAGTAAACAGTACATTCCAAGCAAAGCATGTCATATTGAAAGCCTACAGGGATGAGGTATGGAAAATTAGAGATTCTTTTTCCATTTTTGACATTTCTTATATACCTAGAGATATGAATCATCTTCCAGATTCCCTTGCTATTTCAGCCAGCATGTTTATTCCTCCCATGCCTCCTAGGCTCAATTATGAAATCCAAGTCAAATATAGACCATCTTTGATCGACAATATTAAATACTGGAAAGTTTTTGAAGATGATGATGAACTTAATAGATTTCTCCAAGTGGTAGATGAATTTTATGATATGCATGTCGACCAACAAAATCTAAATGTAGAGGAATCCCAGAAGCCTAAGCTAAAACAAAAATTGGGTCAACATGATATTGTTCAACTGCCTAACAATTATATACCTCGGGGTTTGGTACCTCTTGAAAAGCTATTTGATCATAAAAATGTCCCCTACAAGCCAGATAAGAAGGAGAAAGATCCTGTTGTTCATGAACACAACACAAGAAGTGAAAGCCAGCCTAAATTCATAAATCTTTCCTCTGAATTGACTGTTGATCAGAAGTCCGAATATTGTAGCATTTTGAAAGAATTATCTGATGTCTTCGTTTGGAAATATGGTGATCTGAAAACTTATGACCCTGAGATCATTCAACATAATATCCCACTTGAAAAGGACACCATCCCTTTCAAACAAAAGCGCAGACCTATCAATCCTATTCTTTTTCCTGTAATTGAAAGAGAAATCAAAAATCTTCTTGATGCTAAGATCATAATCCCTTTAAGATACTCTAAATGGATTGCAAATCTAGTAATAGTGAGAAAGAAAAATGGTGAGGTCAGGTTATGTGTGGACTTTAGAAACCTAANGAGTATGAGTCTTTGATATGGGGCTTAAACACAGCCAAGGAGATGGGGATTAAAGGATTAAAGGTGTTCAGAGATTCAGATCTCATCATACAACAAGTAAACAGTACATTCCAAGAAAAGCATGTCATATTGAAAGCCTACAGGGATGAGGTATGGAAAATTAGAGATTCTTTTTCCATTTTTGACATTTCTTATATACCTAGAGATATGAATCATCTTGCAGATTCCCTTGCTATTTCAGCCAGCATGTTTATTCCTCCCATGCCTCCTAGGCTCAATTATGAAATCCAAGTCAAATATAGACCATCTTTGACTGACAATATTAAATACTGGAAATTTTTTGAAGATGATGATGAACTTAATAGATTTCTCCAGGTGGTAGATGAATTTTATGATATGCATGTCGACCAACAAAATCTAAATGTAGAGGAATCCCAGAAGCCTAAGCTAAAACAAAAATTGGGTTAGCATGATATTGTTCAACTGCCTAACAATTATATACCTCGGGGTTTGGTACCTCTTGAAAAGATATTTGATCATAAAAATTTCCCCTACAAGCCAGATAAGAAGGAGAAAGATCCTGTTGTTCATGAACACAACACAGGAAGTGAAAGCCAGCCTAAATTCATAAATCTTTCCTCTGAATTGACTGTTGATCAGAAGTCCGAATATTGTAGCATTTTGAAAGAATTATCTGATGTCTTCGTTTGGAAATATGGTGATCTGAAAACTTATGACCCTGAGATCATTCAACATAATATCCCACTTGAAAAGGACACCATCCCTTTCAAACAAAAGCGCAGACCTATCAATCCTATTCTTTTTCCTGTAATTGAAAGAGAAATCAAAAATCTTCTTGATGCTAAGATCATAATCCCTTTAAGATACTCTAAATGGATTGCAAATCTAGTAATAGTGAGAAAGAAAAATGGTGAGGTCAGGTTATGTGTGGACTTTAGAAACCTAAACAGTTGTTCAAAGAAAGATAACTATCCCCTACCTAATATGGAACATTTGCTGCAAAGAATTTCGGGGGCTACTGTTATGTCTTTCCTGGATGGTTTTTCTGGCTATAACCAAATTTCTTTCCATCCTGATGACCAAGAGAAGACTGCTTTTACTACTCCTTGGGGTACCTTCATGTATGCCAAAATGCCATTCGGATTAATGAATGTCGGGGCCACTTTTCAAAGGGCCATTGACATAGCTTTCGTGGGTGAGAAGGATAAGTTTGTCCTCATCTATCTTGATGACATCACAGTTTATTCCAGCAATCATGAAGAGCATCTAAAGCATTTAAAAAGAGTTTTTCTGAAGTGCAAGAAGTTCAGAATTTCATTGAATTCCAAAATGTCCCATTTTGCACTCAGGAAAGGAAAGATCCTAGGCCACATTGTCTCGGTAGAATGAGTGAAAATTGATCCGGCTCGGGTGGAAGCAATTCAGAGGTTTTCCTTACCAAGGTCAAAAAAGGATATTCAATCGTTGCTCAGTAAGATTAATTTTGTTAGAAGATTTGTTCCAAATTTTGTTGAGCTAGTAAAAAACATAACATGTATGTTGAAAATGGGGTCTAATATAAAATGGAAAGACAACGCAAGTAATTCATTTCAAGATATCAAACAGGCTATCATGGAATCCTCGACTCTGATCAGTCTGGATTACAGCAAGATTTTCTACATTTTTTCCTTCGCTTCTTATGACACGGTGGAAGCAGTCTTGTTACAGAAAGATGAAGACAATATGGATCACCAGTTGCCTTCTTCAGCAAAACGCTCAGAGATGTTGAACTAAGGTATGATCCTATTGAAAAACAAGCCTATGTTCTCATAAAATCTTTAAAATCTTTCATAATTTATATCCTCCACTCAAAATTCATTGCATATGTTCCTTCACCCTCCGTGAAAGATGTTTTCACTCAGCTTGATATTGATGGAAGGAGAGCTAAATGGATCGCAAAGTTAATCGAGTTGGACATATAAGTGAAGCCCACCAAATTGGTAAAAGTCCAAGGCCTTGCTAAGAATTTAACGGAGGAAAACCATGAGTTGTTGGACATAAATTTCATAGGGGAAAATTCAGCGAGATTGCAGACGGAGGTGGCAGCAGAAGGAAAACATAAAAATCAATAGGTGGTGGAGCATTTGTCTTCTTGTGAATGGTACTCAGGTATTATACATTTTTTACAAAAGCTAGAGATTCCTCCTAAACTCAGCATGACTCAAGCCCGAGCCCTTAAGCTCAGAGCCATCAAATTTTGCAATTACAATAATCTATTATATTGGAAAGACCCTGCTGGTTTACTACTCAGATGTTTAGACAAAGAATAGTTAGTGGAAGTTATACATCAGTTTCAGTCAAGTGTTTGTGGAGGTCATCATTACTAGAAGACCATAGTTCATAAAATTCTAAGGGTTGGGTACTATTGGCATTTTCTTTTCTCAGATGTGTGTGCCTTCATCAAAGCTTGTGATAAATGTCAAAGATTCACAGGAAAACAACAACTAAAATCTCTGCCCCTAAGACCTATAATAATGAATCGCCCTTTTCAGCAGTGGGGTTTATATTTTATAGGCGAGATAAATCCTTTTTCTAGTGGTCAACATAAGTGGATCTTAGTAGCCACAGATTATTTTACAAAATGGATAGAGGCAGTTCCCACCATGAATGCCACTCATCAGGTTGTCATGAAATTTGTTTATGAAAACATCTTGAGCAGATTTGGTTGCCCCAAAAGGCTGGTAATAGATAATGCAATAGTTTTCAAAGATGATGCATTGGTCGACATGTGTGAATCAATGGGCATCCAATTGGTACATTAAACCCCCTACTACCCTCAAGGTAATGGCCTGGATGAATCATCCAATAAGAGATTAATCGAAATCATCAGAAAGCTGTTAGAGGAGAACAAAAAGAATTGGGATTCTAAACTAAAATTTTCTCTATGGGCAGACATAGTAACTATCAAAAATTCCATGGGAACCTCTCCATTCAAATTGGTCTATGGGACTGATGCCATTTTTCCTGTTCAGTTAATTTTACCAGTGGCTAGATTTCTTCAAGAAGAGAAAACTGAGTCAAATTATATGGTAAGAAGAATGATCGATTTGGTATAACTACAGCAAGTCCATGAATAGTTAGTGGACAAATCAAAGGCTCATCAAAAGAGAATCAAGGATACTTTTGACAGGAAGGAAAAGGTAGATGATTTCCAAGTTGGTGATTGGGTTCTGAAATGGGAAGCCCTCAGATAGGATAAAGGAAAACATAACAAGTTTGATTTTTTGTGGACCAACCCTTTCATGATAACTCAAGTACAACACAACAACACATTCATTCTACAAAGTATGGGAGGTTAAGAAATGTTTGGTGGCCCAGTCAATGGGTGATTTCTGAAACTCTATTTTTTCTAAGGCTGTGAAGCCTGGTCATTGTAATTTTATTTTTAGTCTTTATTTTTACAGAATAACTCCATGCCCAATGGAAACACTAGCAGATAGTTTTAAGTTTTCTATTTTTAGGAAAGGCATTGGTTCTGTGGTTCTTGAAACCTCACAGGAAGGCATTCATCCCCAATAGGAGCCAGTGTTATTTCCTCAAATAAATTGATGGAAATTTTTTTTTTTAGGTTATAGATTGTGGTCCAAAAAATTTTATTTCTAAATTT
>JZKD02S1725206.1:41221-62191 GCA_000966675.3 Picea glauca
TCCAACTAAATTTCCTTTCTCTTATACCTGAAGAGGACCTATACAATTACAAAGAATAGGTCCAATAATACCCTAGATCCAAAATTAAATGCCACGTAATGTCACCTCCAAAACACTAAAAGCATAGTAAAAATATAACAAGATAACACATGCAATTCTGGGTGGTTTGATCCTCACCCAAGCATGCTTAAAATAAATCATAGATGCAGCTCTTAGGATAAGTAACATAATTTTCTTGAAGATCAGCCTTATCTTCCTCAAGAAAGGGGCTGTTGGGTGTGAACATCCCTCTGTTTTTTAATTAATTCCCATAGGTATTGGGTAATGGAATGTAACTAATTTTGATCAAATCAAGTGACCAAAGGGGGTGCTTAATCAAAGTTGACCATGTCAAGAAACCCTAGGCTATACATAGAGAGTTTTATTAGAAAATGAGGTTATACTATGTGCCTTTGCTATTCAAATCTATAAAAACTAGATTGCTACCTCATGAAAATAAATGATGAAACAACTAATAATACCCATATAGGAAATGGGGCATGACCCCTAGGGCTTATGTGTCCGTATCCTGCGTGTTCGGCATGTGACATGCTAGGAGACGTGTTAGACATGCATTTGACACATTTCCTAAAATACGACATGTTACCCCCTCTCACCTAGGGGTAACTAGAGTGTTAACATCATTCTTCAAAGATCCCCATTGTAAACAGTGGTCCCACAGATGATGACTAGCATTCTCCACAGACGACAGCCCCTTAAATGCCTCTTCCTCATTATTTGCTCAGCTCATTCACTTGATCAATAGACTCACCCAATGATGGTGGTCCAACACATGAGGTACATTAGCCATTATTTCATACGAAGTGTTACATTTAATGTATTGGGCATTTAGGTAAGGATCATGGGTTGAAGTTAGATAATGAATCATGATGCGTTTTTGCCTTGTTTCACCTTGGTGGCCATCATATGTACTCTAGTTAAGTGTCGTCACTCTTTGGGAAAAGGGGTACTACTAGGAGGCCTTGATAGGGGTAATGTATCTGTTCCTTTCCATAATTAACACTTTCCATCCATTTTCCTTTCATTGTCCTATCTTTTGGGAGTAGCTATTACATGTATCCCAAAAAGGTCCGTACTTCATTCTCCTATGAGAAAAAGGGGTTTGAATGCCTGAGCTTGATGCAGCTGGTAAAAACAATGGAAAGAGAATGTTATAAAATCAAAATACAAAAGAATAATAAAGGGATATAAATGATAAATCAAAAGCCAAGCTAGCTTGAGCTCTACCCTCTTGCTATGAGGCCATCGCCCTAAGTCCTGATGCACTGAATGCATATCTAAAGAAAGGACTTAATTGAATTATCCCGATGTAATAAATGCATAAACTTGGAAAGGGGTTTGCAAAGAAAAACAATGAATATCAAAAGGCAAGATAGGGGTGGAAAGAAACAATGTCGAGGAAAGGGTAACTCATTGCACCAATCGCTCCCTCTACAAAGGCGCTCATGGAGATGAACATCACATGTGGCCTTGCATGTCAATGACACCATGACCATGAACTAAACCCCAAGTCATACCGATCACTCACACTTACACTTTGATGGGTTTCTCGGGAAATACTCCTCTACTTTGGTATTGACACACCTGATAGGGTTCTATGATGGTCCTTTGATACTTAAACTTGGCAAATTGCCTAAAGTCATAAGATAGTGTGAAGTTTGAAGAAGATACCTAATGTGAATTACTTATGTGGCTTTTGCATTAAATTGTGACTCACTTTTTGTGATTCTAATGACTCTTGTATCCATGAGGGTTGGTCTCACTTGACTCTCTGAGCCCTTGCTTGATGATGATGCTCACTTGACATGGTCCTTTGGAAGACATTTTGATGCTTCTTGACACCCTGCGACACCTCTTGGACCTTGGATATTGCACCATGAGCCTGACGTGTCACTAAGAGGGCAGGGAGCACCCACCATTGGTGTTGCACCCTTTTGAGGAAGTTAGGGTTTGTTTTGATGACATTTCCCTTGATGATGATGGTACACCTCTTTGGAGAGGTAATGGAGCCTTTTCCCTTGATGATGTCATACCCTAGCTTGAGGTCATTGCATATGTGGAGATGATGTCACACCAGTGTTATCAGAAGTGGCCTGGTTCAACAAAATCGATCGGTCGGACCGGTCTCCAACCCCAAAATAGTTGGACCAACCACACTAAACCGTTTTTGGCCAGTTCTGTATGGAACCGATCAAAAATGCTGAACCGATCGGTTCCGTACGGAACACGTACGATGCACTAGAGAAGGCGGATTTCAAATTTTTTTTGGAAAAAAAATTAAATTGTGGTTGAGGGGGCTTGGTCTTGGACCCACTTCCACAACTAGAGGTACAAATACCTTCAGGGCCAAAGGAATCAAGAAGAATCCATAATCCCCATGTAGGGTCCGAGTCTATTTATGTTGAGGATGAGGAGGTTGAGGAGGATGAGGAATCTGATGAGGATTTTGATGATTAGTACAATAATATTTAGATTCTAGTATCAAACAATATACTATGCTTATTTTTGGACTCTCCAGGGCATTAAGAGCCTCTTTATTGATGTATTTTTGTTCAGAGCTTCAGATATGTATTGCACTCGATGCTATTTTGGTTATATGCACTCTTACTTGCTATATAAATGATAATCTTTGCATATTTGTGTATAAATGGTTTGGATTCGTGTTGATGTACATGAATATATATGTTTTTTTTCAAGTTTTGAATATTTTATGTAGTTTTTGGTCGATCGGTTTTTTGGTCCGGTTTTTTTCCTGTCCGGTCTGGTTTCGAATTTTTGGGGTCGACCGGTCCAGTCCAGTTTTCGGTTCTGATAACATTGTGTCACACTTGAGGATGATGGACACATGCTTGAGCCGACCTAGCTCTTGTAATGATGAGTTGGCACCTTGTTGATGAGGAGACGTGAACTTCTTGATGAGGAGGCATGACCTTTGATGATACCTTGCACCTTTGGGGGAGAGACATGATCTTTGGAGCACCTACATCCCATTTGGAGATGACGTCACCTTTTTTGAGCCTTCTACAATCACACATGTGGCTTTTTAGGAGGACGTTTTCATGTTTTAGCATTGTATCATTGTCTTAGAGGCATTTTTGGGGGTCAACCTAGACCTATCCACCTTGTATCATGGATATTTTATGTTTTAGGGTCTTTTAGAGAGTTGAAGCACTTGGTTTCTTCATATAAGTAGAGGAAGTTCTCCCTCATTTGAAAATCATAGCAACTTGTGGAGATTATGACTAATTGTTTTTTCTATCCTTTCTCTTCTACTATGGATGACTTATGCACTTTCTTCGAGAGAGGATCTTTGGATGCTTTTCAAGTTTAATGGATGATTTTCATGGATAGGGTTTCATTGATGAGCTTTGATTTACCTAGCAAGTGTTCTTTCTAAATCTTTGTTGTTTTATTTCTTGGATGTATTAAGTGTAAATGTGTTTATCAAAGTGGTGATAGTGCATGTTACCTTGTATTTCTCTTGGATAAATTATATCTTGAAACGCGACGAAGGTTTGTAGTGGACTACCTTCCTTTGATATCATTTGTTTAAAGCTTGTTAAAAGACATAGGGAAATTTTCTAGGGTTTGTTGTGGTCTACCCTGGTTATTTTCTTATAGGATAGTTTTCTAGGGTTTGTAGTGGACTACCCTAGGGTTCATCTAAGATCCATTTTGATCTCATCTACTAAAGGTTGCTAGAAGACATAGGATGGTTCCTTAGGGTTTGTAGTGGACTGCTCTGGGGTTTTTTCCTTAGGTTCTTCTTTCACCTTTATCTCCAAGAAAGCTCATAGTTTTTACTTCATATGCCCAAGGGGATTGAACGACACTAGTTTTTCTCCCTTGTAGTGAGTTTTTAACCATAATTTACCTTTTCTTTTGTTGCTCTAGGGTTAGATTAGGGTTTGTGGCAATTTGTCTTAATTTTCAGCTATCTTTATGTTTTTTTGTCTAGCGTCTCATTGGCAATTTATCTTCAAAGTGTAACTTGCTATCATTTATTGCATTACTGATTTAATTTTCATCCCTTTAGGACTCGACGTCTTGCATCTTTAGAGCTGTTATTTTCCATTTACATTTCAGCAAGTGATTATTTTCTAAACCCTAGTTTAGTTTGTACTATTCTAGCCCTAGTTTCATTAATCTCTTGCTTGTCTAGAGGGCTGATTTATTGCTACTGTCATAACTTGATATATTGCTGAAGTTCATGATCTTTCACACAAGTTTTGCAACAACCATAGCTTTTTATTTTATTTTGTAGTGTTCGGGGTATCCCTTTGACCTATTTTGATTTACTAAACACCATTTATTGTCTTAGATACTTCACATATACATATCTGGAAATTGCTTTATCATACCACTTTATACTTACCTTGAATACCTTGATCTAGTGGTGGTGTGTTTGAGTAACCAATATAGGAGCCCGTAGACTTGATCCCATCTTGCTATAGGATTCCTTAAGGTTGTTAGGGAAGCCTCCCTTGTGTTGTATCTCATCCTTCACTAAAACAAGGGAAGTGATTGCTAAGGTGACAGTGGTAACACTTCCATGTTACACTTGTCTTACCCCTTGTGAAAAGCTTTGCACAAATGTGCAAGATATTGTGATAACAAGACACGTGTAAACACATGTTCAACACATGCCCTAGCAGTGTCATGACATGCCAGACACTAACGCTTAGTAGGAGGGATTCATAGAGTTTTCCCTTGATGAGGTGGAGAAGGCCTTAGTAGAGTTTTCCACTAGCATTGGGGGATTAGGAGGCTATGATGTGTCCAGAGACAAGGGGATTTTTAATCCCTATGCTTGGTGGGGAGCTCATGGGGCAACATGCACTATTTTATAGCAGCTAGCCATGAGTCTCCTCTCTCATGTTACTTCATCCTATTGTTGTGAGAGAAATTGGAGCACATACGACAATTTTGACACTTTGAAGAAGAGTAGGCTTTAGTAACCCATAGAAAGGACAATGGTGTATGTGCACTCCAACCTCCATCTTATTTACAGAATGAGGGACAAGTGGTTGAAGGGAAAGACAAATATGTGCATCACAACACCTATCTCAGCCCTAAATGGAGCACTCAACATGCTCAAGAATACTTTGTTTGCACTCAAAGAAACCTCCAAAATAGGCATCTATTCTAGTCTAAAAGTAGAAGAAGAACAACCCAAAATAGATTACAAGATTAACACTTAGGCACCAGCCTGTCATAGCCAACAAATTTGCAGAGATCACCATTTCAAAGATTTCGAATGGCTCCATTGAGGATGAAATGATTGGTTGTTGTGATAAGTTTGAAAGACCACCACGTGAAGGATGCCTCTACACAATAGATAGCAAGAAAACCGATATGACCAAATCTATAACCAAGAGTACCCACAAAAATAAAATGTGACACCTATTGGGTTGAAACAAGAAGTGAACAAATTTATAAAGGACTTGTAGACCTTTTACACCCGTAACAAAGCAAATTGGAAAATCTACAATTAACCAACAAACTCACAACTTGCCATGATGAAAAGAATTTGAAAAATAGAAGGTGTTTCAACCCAAAGTGAATCATGCTGAAATGCAATCATACACAGTCCTATAGACACATGCTGACACCATTTAAGACCAAATCGACAATGGGAGCGCAAATGCAACGATCCGAAGATTGCTTACATAAGGCTTGCCATGGAAGTGCACTTTCAAGGAAGGAGTGAGACCTAGGGAGTCTCTCCCTCGCAACATTGGCTTTAGAAATGTTTCCAATTCAAGAATGTCCCAAGAAATTATTGGGAAGTGGCAAGAGCATTTTCCATAAAGGGAAATTGTTGGGAAACATTTCCTTGCCATTTCTTGGTTGTTGTATGGTCTGAGCCATTCCTTACCCACCCCAACTGCCAAAAAGCTCCTCATTTTTATTTTTCTCTTAGGGTGGGCTCCATTTGAACCAATGTTTTGTCAACTCGGACTTGGATTGATTTGGACTGATCTGATTTCAATGACTCGGTTTAGTAAAAAATACATAAATAATTAAATTTCAATGAAAAAATTATATTTTAAAGGTTCCAAACCATGATTCCAAAACAATATTGAAACTTTGAAATAAAGCGTCAATGTTATCAAAACCGAACCGATCAACCCCAAAAATGTGAAACTGGACCAGAGCAGGAAAATCTGGAAAAAAAAATAATTGACCAAAAACTACATAAAATAATCAAATTTTGAAAAAAACATATATATTCATGTGCATCCATAGGAATCCAAACCATTTATACACAAATATGCAAAGTTTCTCATTTATATATTGCGAGTAAGAGTGCATAAAACCAAAATAGCACTGAGTGGATCCATCTCTGAACCAAAATACATTAACAAAGAGGCTATAAATGCCCTCTAGAGTCTAAAAAAATCATGCTACAACAAATAACTACAAATCATCAAAATCATTACCTATATTAGGATCCTCATCATTAGTGTCACCCTCTAAGCATTAAAATAAGATAGAAAAGGCTTAACATGCCTAATCAGTGATTTTACTTGAGTGACCTAAAATTCTACTTTCTCCGTATGCAGTCCAATGAGGTTGGAACCACTCTCAAATATCCTAAAACAATTAATGGTAATGTTAAAAATTTAAGTAAAAGGATGAAAATAAAAGATAAAGGAGAATGTCACTTTTACTTATTAGGTTTGAGTAGGCCTTAGGGTTAGGTAATAGGCCTTAGGGTTAGTTAGTAGCCCCTCTATTAAACAATTCAGATATAAAAAAAAATTGAAATCCGTGGGAACTAGATGCGCCAGATGGAATACGTACAAAACTGGCCGATTTGGTGAAAAAGGCTGGTTCAGTACCAAACTAGCCAAAATAGGTTCAGCAGTGTCGATCCTTCGGACTGGCCGGTTCAAACGGTTCAGAGCAGTTTTGATAACACTGGAAAGCATTATGAATAAATGAGCAAGAACATTTAAATAACAAACATAAATGACAAGCAATGTTCCACCATCGCTTATATTGGGATCCTCATCATTAGTATCACGCTTTGCCTCTTGTCTATCCCTTGCCTCTACTTGGATCCTCTAGGGACATCAGTCAACACCTCTCAATTTTGATGAAACTACCTAATCGAAGCCTTTTAATATGGCAGAAAAAGCTTAACATGCCTAATGAATGATTTTGGTTTGAGTGAAGGGCACATTTTTGCCAAGGCAATGACAAAGGATTTCAGCAATCAATACCACCAACATTGAGGTACATAAAGGGCTTGGTGCTATTGATTAAATGCCAATCCCACACCCTCATATGTGATAGAATCCAATGAAAATGTTGCAATCCTCTTCCAATCCTGAAAACTATTAAGTCTGCTGAATTTTGAACGGGATATGGAATTCTACTTTCACCATATGAACTCTGATGATTTTGGAACCACTCTCAAACATCCTGAAACAATTAATTCTAATTTTCATAACATTACCATTAATTTCCAACGTTTTTGGTCAAAACCCTTTTAAAGAAAAAATGAATTTTGCATGTTGGTGGGGTCCAGTACCTACTCAGTCAAGTAGGTGTGGACTTAGTCAAATAGGGTCGGTTTGGTACCGAACCAACCGAGCCATGCTCTGGATCGACCAGTTCTATACAAAACCGGCTCACTGAATCGATGTAATGGCCGAGTTGACCCAGTCACCAATCAACTGGGTCGAGTTAACCAAGTTTGAGTCAACTCAGACTGAGTTTTAAAACACTGATTTGAACCGTAAGTAAGCTAAATGAAAATAATAAAAACAAAAAACTTTTCGAAGCATATAACAACATTACCCCAATGTTTTCTTCACCATTCGCTACTTGTTTTCATTTATACATAGACACGCACACACATTTCTCTATTTCCTAAATTTTTGAAAGTGGTATTTGGAAACTGGTACCCATTTTCCGTTTCAGGCAACATAGATTGGCACAGTAAAACTCTTATCAATGCGTCGTAGGCTGTTATTTAGTATATAGTACTACTGTTATTTAACTATTTTACTAGAACCCTGACCAGGGACCCATTTCTCATTCTGTTCCTGTTCTTGTTCCTATTTTGGAAACTGTACTATTTTCTCATTTCAGGCAACATAGATTGGCATAGTACAACTGTTATCAATGCATTGTAGGCTGTTATTTAGTATATGGTACTGCTGTTATTTAACTATGTTACTAGAACCCTGACCAGGGACTCATTTCTCATTCTGTTCTTGTTCTTGTTCCCATTGAAGTCTTTGACACTACATTAGTGCATTACTGACCCATTTTATATGCATAATATACTGGGCAGTTGAGGGGGGTTAACATTTCTTATTCCCCGAAACCATTAGCCTCCTTTCTTGTTCTGTTCTCATTTCCCATTCCATTTATGATTTTCTATTTCTGGAAATGTTGTTTTTAATGTATCATGCAGCGTTTAATTAGTGTGTAATAAGATTGTTATTAATGATCAATATGATTGCCGTTTAATCTGGAATAAATTCTATTCCTGTTTTTACTTTGAATTCTAATGCAGGGCTGTAGCAAGCAAAAACATAAAATATCAGCTTCATTATCTTTCATGTGATTAAAATTAGACTCTATTAAGATGGAATTATCTGAAAAAAAAATGAGCGTATGTTGTATTGTGATTTTTTCCTGTATATCAAAAACAATATTGATGTAGCAGTTCTCATGTCTAATGCAATGGATGGTAAAGGGTATGAAGGGAGATATAGTAGTAACTTAGGACTTTTGACTATGGTAGGCACTGGAATTTGATACTTTTCATACAGGTAATACTTGCAACAAACATTGCAGAATCTTCTGTGACCATACCTGGGCTATCTTATGTTATTGATTCATGCCGCTCATTAGACATATTTTGGAATGAGAACAACAAAACACATGTGCCGCATCTGGTTTGGGTGTCTAAATCTCAGGTATGTACATCATTTCTTTTTTTCTTATCTGATATTTGTGTAAGAATTTCCTTCTGAATGAAGCATCTATTTGTGAAATGTTGACAGTATCTTGTTCAATTCCATTCTTCCAACTGACAGGCAGATCAACGTAAAGGAAGGACGGGACGTACCTGTGATGGTCAGGTCTTCAGATTGGTTTCACGACGTTTGTTTGATAGTTTTGATAAATATGAAAAACCAGCGATGCAAAAGCTGTCATTGAGAAAGCAGGTTCTTATGATCAGCTGTGCTGCATCAAAAGCCATGAATGATCCCAAAGGTAAGGACATCTCTTGAAATGTTCTCAAAACTCTGAAATTTTGAAGCATTATTAACCAACAGGCTAATTGTCATGCAATTGTGTTGATCTGAACTAGAAAACAAGATTGGAATTAACTAATAGTCAAATTATTTTATCAAACTCATACTGCATTTGTACATGTTTCATGCCGAAGTTACTTGCAGTAAGTGGCCATCTGTATCTTTTCAAAAGGTTTATTTTCTATATATCATATTAGGTCCATATGAAAGACAAAATTCTATAGCAATCATAGATGTGCAAAGCATATCAATGAACAAATGTTCTCATTTAGAGATTGTTAAGGATTGGTCGCCCATCACCTTATAACCACATTTTCCCAAGAAAAAAGCATACTTTCTATTCAAGACGAACTGAAAATACAATCCTTAGGTGCTGATGCACATACAATGTATTACTAGTTTTCTGTGGCCTGCAGGCCCACTACCAGTATCTTTTACATAAGCTGTTCCAAAACCTAAAATATCTGAGTTCTAATCAATATATGTCATCATCAGTAGTGTCCATAGACTTGACATATTACAGACCAACAGCCAAATAAGATAAAAAATTAGAAGGTCAAAAGACCTCGAGGAAACCAGACGTCCCTCTGTAAATTCATCTAAGAAAAGAAAACCTTCAGCCAAGTGCAAAGCTTCCTTAGATAGTGAATCAGCAAACCTGTTCAGTTCTCTAAATATATGAGCAAAACTAATCATCTGAAAAAGACCAGAGATATCCTTCAATTGTAATGCCAGCTGTGAAAGACCAGTACTGGGGATCCAGATTTCATTGTTCATCCAATTGATAGTAATAGCAGAGTCTCTGAATACCTGTAGTTGCAAGATATTTTTCTCTAAAGCACACTTCAATAGGAAGAACAATGCTTTAAATTCACCTTGATTATTGGTCCCAATACCCAGTTTTTTCTTACCAGTGAAATAGTGATCCTCAGAAGTAAATAACACAAAACCCAGATTGTAGAAGTGTTTTGGACCCTGGCAGTCTCCACCAAAGAGGCTCCAAGCATAATCCTTGTTCATAATCACCTCTCCTATCGTGCGACTAGGCTTTGGCTTTACACCAAGCTTATAAGAAGCAAACAGTGAAAGAGCTTGTATTTAAACTTTGAAAGTGGGAACTTGGACATCCTCAAAAAGCCTGGAATTCCTCGCCAACCAGATTCCCCATGTAATCAAGTATGGAAGTGTTCTATATTCCTTCAGTTCTCTTCTAATAAAGTACTCTTGAAAGCAATCTTCCAGGGTCGATTTATCACAATTGCTGAATTGAGGTCTAATGTTCAACCTCTCTCCATACCTATCTTGAGTCAGGGCATTCTAAAAATAAATGTATGGAAGCTTCTTCATTACTTTTGCAGAGGATGCAAATGCTTGGACCTGCTTTATTTCTCTTTTGAAGTCTATCCCAAGTTAAAATCTTCTTGTTGAGTAAAAGCCAAAGGATTAGAGTGCACTTTGGAGGTGCTTTAACCTTCTATAACTTCTTCCACCACTAACAAACTTCTAGTACCTTAAGTGTTTGTAAAGTTGTGTATCCAAGTATGGCAGTATAAAGACCTCCAGTTTTGTTATAAGCCCAAGTAATTTCATCATCTTCATCCCCAAGTCTTACATGTGCCTTCCTAAGCTCAACTACAAATCCATCCCAACACTGAGTGGCGGGCCCAATTACCTTCTAAGCCCAATGATTGAGCTTGTAGCCAGTCCTGGCTCAAAACTGAGGAAAGCATAGGATTGTCAAATTTGTTCAATGTGCATCTTCCTTGTTCCTGCAGCTGGAGGTTTAAACCTTCAGGGAGGAAAATGCCTTCACCACATCCTAGAATCACTTCAGCACCTACTCTAACTTGAACCCCTTAACCTACTTTCCAAGCAAGGAATTGACCTATGATTGGGAAAGCTAATGTCAAAGGTTTACACTGGTTCGGTACATTATGAATATTCTTTTTTTCTCCTCCTAATCGAGTCTATGACATTGCTATGGGAAATATATCTTTCAATTAGAATCCTTCTCCCATGGGATTACATAAACAGTTGGATGCCCTAGCTCTCTTCTGCGACCTTCGACAGTTGACGACCAACCTAGGTAAAACCATGGTTATGATCTTCAACGGGTCGAAGAAGTCCGTAGACCTTCACTTCTTTTTCAAAGGAGGAGATCGAGATCACCAACGCCTACATGTACCTGGGGGTACTGTTCTTAGGACCTTGTTTCAGTTTGCGACCTGCCCTCTAGCCTCTGATTTCCAAGGGTTATGGGTCTTTAGCCCTTTTGGAGAGAATGTTTTCGCCGCCATTATCGAGAGATAGTGTTTCCGCCACCATTTTCAGGCCGGTTCTGTATAACACCCGTAAGACGCACTTAAAGGGGCGGATTTCAAATTATTTGGGGAAAAAAAACAAATTTCTGCCAATTTTTGTACATCATGTATAGTTTTAGAAACTAGAAGATGTGTTTTTGAATTTAGAAACATCCAAAAGCTCCTCAAAAGCAAAAGAAATAAGCAAAACATGGTCTTAAAATGAGCAACAATGTTCAAATCCAATTTTGTAGTGGCTGACTGATTGTATCTTCTTGAGTCTCTCTTAGCTGTCCACGTGTGGTTTGTCCCCATCAGTTTCACTCCATATTATATTTATCAATTTTTTGATTTGTACATGCACTTCCCCCACATGTAAAATCTAACATTTATTTTCCATGCCTTGTAAGATTTTCTAAAATGCTTTTGTATATTTCTAGTTCTGACTTCGAACACTGCAAGCAACTTCCAATATTCTCCTTGTGGAGAGCAAATCCCCCAAGGTTACAAGTTTGGAAAAAATAATGAGACAAAGATAAACAAGAAATAATATGCGTTCAAATGACTCAAATAAGAGAAGGAAGAGCAATCACAAAATCATTCACGCTAACACATAAATTATCATTAAGCTTTTATTCTGCATGCACTCTATTTACCCTGATATGTGCATATGATCAACAGAGATGGAGGTATGAATAGCATACAATAATATGCCTCCACTCCATTAAAGACGTGGACCTCATTACACACATGTAAGTCCACCTACGAGGCAATAGTGGAACACAATTGTTCACCCAATTAACTAGGACTTGTTATCGCATAAACTGTAGGTTGGGCAAAACTTGACCCAATCCACTGGATGGAAATAACGATGGGAGAGCTTATCCGCTGTCACCTCAGATAAACCCTCCCTCGCTTCTGTGAAGGAAGAATCCGACACAAGGGGGAGTCCTAGGTGACCCTAGGGGGGAATGAAGATGGAAAATGATACTTAATGAAGAGATGCCCCTATAGGTCAAGTTACTAAGTGGAGAGTGGTTTGACAACGAGTTTCGGAGGTGGTTTATGGTTTCCAAGTGTTTGAGTACCTATGGAAGATGGTTGTACCTACCCGAGACACAAGAAAAGACAAGATACAAGCTAAACAATCCATTGGCCAAGCAAGTTAAGCTTGCTTTCCCTATTTGCAGCAGTCAACAAGA
This sequence comes from Picea glauca, assembly GCA_000966675.3. NCBI lineage: Eukaryota > Viridiplantae > Streptophyta > Pinopsida > Pinales > Pinaceae > Picea > Picea glauca. The sequence goes on from JZKD02S1725206.1 coordinate 54,065, forward strand.
ATATATATCAGCAAATAAATGATAGTTAAAAGCTGCTAATAAGATGCTAAAAGTTTAGTAAATGATGCAAGAGATAAGCTAGCAAGTACTAGAATAACTCAAGTATGAAAGCATAAGACTTTAGCAATAAAACAAGGTTGTTGTAAACAAGTATTGCAGAGATATATTATCATCCTTATGGCTGTAGCAAACTGTTGCTACAAGAAAAAATTTCAACGCACAAAAAGGACAAGTAAACCACCCAAGAAGTGTGCTGAGATTAGTAGAGTATTACAACAACTTTTTAGCAAATTTTGACGATTGAAATGTGAGTTATGAATCAAAAAGAGAATGATTTGCTGCAGCCCTAATGGCTGTAGCTTTAATTTAGTTACAACAACAAATTGCTTGGCTAAAAGAGGACGCCCTTAGGGCACAAGAATGCTTATAACGTGTAGAAAATAATCCAACAAATATTCCAACTTGAACAAATCCAATATCTCTCAAAATCATGTTTACCAATGCAAACAATTTATTTTTCCAATGCAATAAAAGATTAGTGCCTTGCCAAATGGGTTGTGGAGTCTTCTTGTATTAGGTTGGGACTACTAAATCTGAAGGGGTGTAAGCCGTTTTACTCCCTTGAGATAGAAACCCTAACAAGGTAAAGTCTAGGAGGGTGTAAACCCTTTTACTCCTCCTAGCAACCTTTGCAATAGCCTTTTCAACAAACAATAATGATAAAACTTGGTGGAGGTTGTAAATCCTTATGCTCCTCCAAGGATCTAGCCAATAACAAGCATGGAACAAGAAAGAAACCTAACAAAGTGCAGATTTTCTTTACCAATTCCAAGAAATGCCAAGACAAAACCCTAGTTACCAAGCAATTTTCATCACCAAAGCAAAGAGAAAGAGCCTCCAAGAGTAGCACACCACTTCACTTCATTAGACAAGATAGAAACCATATCACAAAAGAGAGAGAGAGAGAGAGTGAATTTCCCCAAGAGGGGCGCAAATTTCAACCAAGTAGTCCTCTCACAATGGGAGAGCTATGTTAAATGAGATAGAAATGATTTCTATTTATACAAAAACCTCTAATAAGAGTTTGTCCACAAAACCTAGGGTAAACCACAAAGTAAGGGGATAACAACCCTTACTTTGGTGCTTTACAATTTAAAATTTGATTTTGCACAATAGAAACCCTAGAAAAAGCATGACGTCACCTCTTTAGGGCAACGTTTTGACATCTTTGGCAAGTTGTTGAGGTTGGGGATGAAACGTTGGGCCTCTAAAGGCCTTCCTCTAAGGTGCTAGGGCCCTCTCTCCACCAAGTCAAGGCGTCCTCATGAAATGATGCCATGTGTCCCTTCACCACCAAACCCTAACCTATGCATGATGTCAGGCCCTCAAAGTATGACGTTTTGGCCTCCAAAGACAAAACGCTGGGCTAGTAGGGGCATGGGTGAGGTCCTCCAAGGCATCTCTCAAGCCTTCAAAGGCTGTCATCATCATCCAGAGTTGAGCAGATGAGGGGCGCAACCCCCTAGGGGATCCCATCCGAGGTTCATACAGATCAGCAGAGGGTCGATCTTCAGTCCAACTGTTACCGATAGGGTGCTTGAGGTTAGGGCGACCCAGCTGGGACAAATTTCAGGGTCATCATGGAGTGTAGCCACCAGGACGAACATTCCAGTCTTGCAGCAGTTGCCGTAGCATGCAACAATTCATCTTGCTCATCCATTGATCCGACATCATCATTCATTCCAAGTGTTTTGATTTAGCATTGTTGTGTGTATTCCAGCTAAGATCCATCTAGTCTTGATCTAGCTGAGAGATTCATTTTATTTCCCCGCATGCGGTTTTGTACTTTCAATCATATTTCATAATATACTTGGTCGTAGTTGTTGTGTGTTTTATATCTATTTCATGTTTGAGTATACACTATTAAACACAAGAAACACATTTAGAACCATTGAAACACAAAGAAAAACCTTTAACCACATCCGAAATTCCAAAGAGTATCAATTTTTGCAGCTAGTAGTCGACAGTTGAGGCATATATTCCCATCTGCGGAATTAGGGATATTATAGTGGTACCAGAGCTTTAGTCCTACCAGCCTGTGACTAAAGTTTCAATGAGTTCAACAAAGAACCCAGAGGGCTGTGAGCACGTATGTCACTTACAACAGACACAAGGAATAGAGGAGACCTAGGGCAGATTATCCCCCCTTTCCTCGCAGTTCACAGGATGAGGAAGAGGCACATAGGGAAGCAGAGAGAAGGGCAGAGCATGAGGTAGAGCGTGAGGCAAAGAAGATGATGGGAGATAGGTATGAAAGGACAGAAGGTAGTGGCAAAGCACCCATGGACCTAGATGCAGCCTTCATGCAGGTTATTAGCAATTTCGTGATCAGTCAGCAAGCCATGACTCAGTCCTTGGAACAAATGGCCGATAGATTGACTGCAGGGAACATTCCAGGCGCAAATGCCTCGCATGTAGCACAGGGGAACTCAGGGGAAGGCAATAGACCCCATTCACCTACTCGCACCTACACTTCATCGAGTAGGATCCCCCGACCACTATTTCCTAGATTCAAGAGGGCACCTCCAGCAACAGTACACCAACTAGTAGTACAGAGGCAGACCACACAGGAAGAGGATATCTCTGAGTACAGGAGAGAGTATGCAGCGCTGGGACCGGAGTTCCATCAGGATATGACCTTGGTTGAGTATTGTGGACTCAACCTCAAGAACCGTCCTAGAGATCCTCATAGGGGAGGATAGCAACAACATCAGCAGGGGCAAAAAATAGATTTTATCCGGAAAGTAGGTAAACTCACTATACCTTCTTTTGAGGGATCATCCAAATGAACTGCCAGAGCTTGGGTACATAAACTGGATACATACTACAAGCTCAACTAGATGACATAAACTGAGGCCATCAGTTTCGCTACCTTGCATTTGGAGGGAGAGGCACATGAGTGGTGGCATCAGGGATTAGTGACGCTGGGTCACAGTCACATCACGTCTTACAGGGAGTTCACGGAGAGGATCATGGACAGGTTTGACAGGAGGGATCCAGAGATCCATTTCAAGGATTAGCCTAGTTGAGACAAATTGGCACACCAGAGGCATTCATCAAAGAGTTTCAGAGGGTAGCCGTGGTAGTAACAGATATTTTAGAGCCTAGATTGGTCATGCTTTTCACCGAGGGTCTCACAGAACCCTTGATAGGATGGGTGAAAGCCTACAGACCTCACACATTACAGGATGCCATCCTACGCACTACAGATCTAGTAGACTCAGTGCCAAAAACCAAAATTTTTTCCAAACCCTTTGTGCCACAGAAGGATCGGGATAGGAAACCATTCCAGAGAGAGTGGAAGGGTAAGGAGAAGTTGGATGATGATACAAGGCGTGAGCTTATGAGGAATAAGCTATGCTTCACATGCAAGGACCCTTGGGTCTTTGGCCACAAATGCATGGGCAAGGGAGAGATCCATTACATTGAGGTGGCAGCAGACAGTGATGAGGAGGAACAGGACAGTGGATCCACTAGCTCAAAGGAGGAGCCATCACATGCGAAGGAGCAACCTTCAAGGATACCACCGACACCGGTAGGGGCGCAACCACCGGTAGTGCCAGAGCCTCGTGAGAAGGCTAATAGACAAGCACCAACAAAGGGAGTAGTCATAGCGACCCTTTCTGGTATTCCTAAGTATGACACCCTCAGGATCAAAGGGACTATCCAGGGACAGTGGGAAATCGCCCTGATAGATGGTGGGGCAACCCACAACTTCATAGACACTGCATTAGTATCGAGGCGAGCACTTCAGACAAAGGAGTTTGAGGGGTTTGATGTTGCAGTAGTAGATGGCCACACAATGGAGTGTGTAGACATAGTCCTAGACTTGGAGGTAAAGTTAGGTAACTACACCATGAGAGATACAGATTATGTATTTGACCTATTTGACATAGATGTGGTGTTGGGAGTCCAGTGGTTGATCACCTTGGGCAAGATTTCTACCAACTACCAAACCTTGGAGATGGGGTTCAAAGACAGTGAGGGGAAGAGGGTTGTACTGAGGGTCATGTCGACAGGGGCACCTAGGATAGTTTCGGCAAAGAGGATGGAGAGGATCTTCAGGCATGGGGAAGTAGCATATGCAGTAGAGTGCTTAATCGCCACATAGAGGGATTCAGATGGCCAACAACAGTATCAGACAGAGATCAGGACTTTGTCGAGTCACCATCAACAGGTTTTTGGTCAGATTCCACCAGGGAGACCACCCGACAGGGGATTTGAGCACACCATTGAGCTGGAGGAGGGTGCTAAACCCGTGATTACAACACCCTATCGTCATCCTAGGAGGTTCAAGGATGAGATAGAAAAAACAATCAAGGAATTTCTAGCGATGGGACACATCAGACTTAGCTGCAACCCTTTCGCTTCTTCAGTTGTCTTAGTTCTGAAGAAGGATGGTACCATGAGGATATGTATAGATTACCGCACTTTGAACACGAAAACCATCAAAAACCAATATCCTATCCCACGCATTGATGAGTTGATGGATTAAATGCATCGAGTATTTTTCTTCTCTAAGATTGACCTACTCTTTGGATATCATCAGATCAACATTAGAGAGCAGGATATAGAGAAGACGACATTCTGATGCCACTGTGGACATTTTGAGTTCCTGGTTATGCCATTTGGGCTAACCAATGCACCAACCACGTTTCAGTCTTGCATGAACCATATATTCTGAGATCACTTGAGGAAATCAGTATTGGTATTCTTCGACGACATTTTGGTGTACAACAAGACATGGCAGGAGCATCTGAGGCATTTGGATGAGGTACTTAGCATCATGGAGTCACGGTCATTGTATTCCAAGGAATCAAAGTGTGATTTTGGTATGATAGAACTGTTATGCTTGGGCCACATTATCAGCACACAGGGGGTACATGTGCACCAGGAGAAGATCAGGGCCATTTTGGATTGGCCAAAGCCCAAGAACGTGACAAAGTTGAGGAGTTTCTTTGGGCTATGTGTTAAAGTTTAAGCTATTATTAGGTTTCTTTTCAATTTACTAGATAACCATAGCATAGATAGGATCACTGAGAGAAACACAATCACAAGATACACAACATTTATCCTGGGAAACCCTCATGGGGAAGAAAACCCAGCAAAAGCTTCCTTAATATAGATAGCCAATACAATGCCAAGACAATAAACCAAACACTAGAGAATATCCTCCACTAAGCAATGCGCCTCTCTCTCTTCCTTCTTCCGAAAACTGGTAACTGCACCTTCCTTCAATACTTGCGCACTAGATGAGTGAGCTGAGTGAGTGAACAAATGAGGTGCTGACTTCCTTTATTTATACAAACTGGCAAGCGTTGAAAGGAGGTGTCTCTTCACTGGCAGGGCCGACTTGTATTTCTGGGTGGTTAGAACCACTTTAATTTGCCTGGGGGACGACTTCTTAATTTGCATATTACAATTAGGGTTTGACCAATCCGCAAAAGGGGATTTGGTCAACTACAATGCCCGACATGATCAATCCACAAAAGGGGATTGATCTAATGAATAATAAATGAATAATAAATAGAATACTCTTTGCAGTTACAATATTTCAACACTCCCCCTTAACAAGAAGGGTATTCTACAACATCATCAGGAGAGAGATAGAGGGAAACAACATCAACATCGTCTGGAACATTGACTGGCATATCTATAAATCATTGGAAGTTTTGCTCATCATCAACATCATCATTCCCAGCGGGGAGCTGGAATGGCATCATCATCTGCATCAACATGGATTAGTATAACACTAATACATTATCATCAATAACAACAACATCACAACACAAAGGCTAGAGCATCATCAACATCAACACTAGGATGGAAATCTTCAACACTAGGCTGGCATCACAACACGAGGCTGGCAACACAACAACATCAACACGAAGCTGGAAATCTTTAGCACTAGGCTGACATCACAGCACGAGGTTGGCAACACAACAACATCAACACGAAGCTGGAAATCTTCAGCACTAGGCTGGCATCACAGCACGAGGCTGGCAACACTACTCCCCCTTTCGAGGGAGGTCCTTACGGACTACACCAAGCTTATCTTGAAAGTGCTCAAAATTTACACAAGATAGAGGCTTGATCAACACATCAACAACTTGTTCATCTGTGCTAACATACTGGAGCTTTATGGCTCCCCTCTGCACCATAATCACGGATGTAATGATATCGGATCTCTATGTGTTTTGACTTGTCATGGAACACTGGGTTCTTTGTCATCTTTATGCAACTCTGGTTATCACATAGGATCATGGTTGCTTCCATCTCCAGATCAAATAGACCTGTCAACAACTTCCAAAGCCATATGGCTTCACAACTGGCGGAACATGCAACAATGTATTCTGCTTCTACCGTGCTGAGAGCAATGCTTGATTGGTTCCTACTTTGCCATGAGATCATGGCTGACCCCAGACTGAAACAACATCCTGAAGTGCTCTTTCTGTCAGAGACACTTCCAGCCCAATCTGAATCAATATAACCACTCAGTTTGAAGTCATGATCTCCATTATAACTGAGACCACAATCTAATGTACCCTTAAGGTACCTCATCACATGTTTTGCAGCAACCAGGTGAATACGTCTGGGCTCTACCAGAAACTGACTCAAGGTGTTCACAGTAAAACATATATCTGGCCTGGAGTTCGCCAGATACATCAACGATCCAATGATCTGTCTGTACAACGTAGCATCAATCAATTTTGACGAAGTGTCAACCAGGAGCTTCAACTTTGTTTCCATGGGTGTATTCATGGACTTGCACTCCAACATATCATATCTCTTTAGTATTTCAACTACATACTTCCCTTGGTTAAGGAAGATCTTCTCTGGGCTCTGCCAGACCTCAAGACCTAAGAAATAGTGCATTAGGCCAAGGTCTTTCATCTCAAATTCTGCAGCGAGCTTCTTCTTACAATCAACGATGAGATTTTCTTCTCTAGTTAAGAATAAGTCATCCACATACAACAACAATATAACAGGCTCATCATTCATAACCTTGAAGTAAAGGTTAGAATCAACTTTACTGTTGGTAAAGCCAAGCTCGTCAAGAAACTGTCAATCCTTCCATACCAAGCTCTAGGAGCTTGCTTCAATCCGTACATAGCCTTCTTCAACTTGCAGACATGAGTCTTCCAGTCTTCAACTTCAAACCCTTGAGGTTGTTCGATATACACTTCTTCTTCAATGACACCATTAAAGAAGGTTGTTTTCACGTCCATCTGGTGTAACTTTCACTTCATCTTAGCTGCAAGGGCTATGATGGTTCTGATTGAAGTGTATCTGGCTACAGGAGCAAATGTCTCTTCATAGTCAATGCCTTCCTTTTGAGAAAATCCACGAGCAACAAACCTTGCTTTATATTTCTCAATACTTCCATCAACAACATGTTTTATTTTGAAAAGCCATTTGGAAGATACCGCATCCTTTCTCTTCGGTCTGGGAACTATTTCCCATACATCATTCCTTATGATGGATTGGTATTCTTCTGTCATGGCATCTTCCCATTCTTTCTCCTGAATGGCTTCTTCAAAGCAGGTAGGCTCCTTCTCTAAGAGATCACACATCAAAGCTATATAACTGGAGAATGGCTTGGGTTTCTTCACTTGTCTCATGGTTCCTTCGGTGGCACTATACTTCTCTCCATCTTGAATAAGTTCCCTTGCCCAGGCTGGCTTTCTCTTGTGGGAGATCGTCATCTAGGGAGGTTCTTGAGATTCTATTATGTGATGATCTTCTAGAATCTCCTCATCAGGGGAAGTTATGACTTCCCTCACTAGTTCTGCAACTCTGGGAGCTACAGGTTCTTCTTCACATACTTCTTCAAGTTGGTATCTTCTTGATTTCTCGAGTGCTGCATCTTCATCAAAGGTTACATCCTTGCTGATCTCAATATGATGGTAACCTGGTATATAAACTCTGAAGGCCTTGGAGACCTCACAGTGTCCAACAAATATTCCCTTGTTTCCTGAAGGGTCCAACTTGGTTTTCTTCTCTTTTGGAATGTGTACAAATACTGGGCAGCCAAATATTTTGAGATGGCTTACTTCTAGCTTCTTT
>JZKD02S1725217.1:36321-50305 GCA_000966675.3 Picea glauca
GGTAAATTATACAATAAACTTTCCTTTAAATTTTGTCATTTCTCCTCATTCTAGTCCAACCATTTCGAGTGGTATCAGTAGTATTAGTGTGGCGATTTCTTTAGTTTTATCGCAAGTGGGACCTTTAGGATTTATCTTGATAGGGTCCTCAAGTTATCCCATGGCACATCAACACGTCGGATCCCTCACCCGATACCCATAATTCTGGGGTAAAGGGGATGAAGATGTTGAACAAAAATGGTTCCTTTGTGAGGCTATCTAGCTATGTCGTGGGACTTTGGATGCTAATAAATTAGTCGAGTTTCAAACCACTTTGAGAGGTTGTTCTTTGAAATGGTATATGAAATTCATTGAACCAGGTAATCCTCAAGGATAAGCGTTCACTCTTGTTGAATTCAAATAACTGTTCATAGCAAGATTCCATTTACCTCAGTTAGAAAAACAATCCCTCTCTAATTTGTGGGGGGTTAAACATAGAGATGAGGAATATTATTAGGATTATAATCAATGGTTTAAAGATGCGATAAAAAAATCAGGAAACGCCATCCACAAAGACCACAAGAGGGAATGGTTTATTCAGGGAATTCTATGATTAACCCTAATACTATTAACCCAACAGAGGATAGCCACTTTGGGGGAATCCCTAGAACATGCTATGAAAATCAAGGCAATGGAGGGATATACTGGTAGCTTGCGAGTGATAATACCACCCGATGACTATAATATTACGCAACTACAAGGAAAATTTTCTACACTAACTGAAAAAAATCAAGAACTGACCATTCCTAAGAGTCGGTCGTCCACAAGTCTGGTGTATGGGTTGCTATAATGAGGTTCATACATTGACAGAATGCCCCTGACTGAGGGGTGTAGGACCCCCTCTACAACCGATGGCACCTCCACCAATAGGACCATTTGAATGGGTTGCACAAGTCGCAGCTACAACGCCATTACATGGACCTGTGTAGTACCATGCCTTCCCAAACCATTAGGGTAATCAGAATAATGAATACTGTGAAATTTGTAGAAGTTGTGGGCATTACCTGAGGCACTACACAATACTACAAAAAAAAACTCTTGTCCTGAACACAATTTACTATGAATTATGTGGGTCACCTACCCACACCACCAAGTAGTGGTGCACTTTGGATGCTCTTGCAGACATACTAGATTGATCTGTATTCAAGATCGATGAAGCCCCTCAAGGATTTGGAGGAGGACATTGAGGTGGCAGAGGTTTCAGAGGTGGGAAAAACAATGGGAGAGGACTAGCTAGGTATTATAATCGCAATGAGTAGGGACATCTCACTAGAGATTTTCCTCTTCCAAGGCATCCTTGGTGTGCCCATTGTAGAAACAACACCCATTCCACTAAGGATTTCCATGAGTTGATCACAAAGTGGGAATATCATGCGAGGCAGGGAGGAACCAACTTGATAAATTCTAAGCCCCAACCTGTCACTGAATAAAAGGCACCCAATATTAATATTGTTACTCGAGGAGGAACAAGGACTGGTGCCGATGTTGAAAACTCAACTCAAATAAAGATTCGAAGGGAGGTACCAGAAGACGTTAAATATGACCCCCTTGTGCAAAAAAAAATATTTAAGGAAGTTATTGATATATTTTGATGGACTGCTAATCCTATAATGTCGACACCTGTAGACTCAAGCTATGAGCTTTAAGATAAAATCACAGAAAAAATTGTGGAACAGAAATATCCTCAAGTGAGACACCCACAGACTATTGAGTTGTGGATTCAATTATTTTCTGACATTCTGAATGACTAACAACTCACCAAGGAGTTGTGGAACATGCTCAAGGGGACTTTAGCGATTGAAGGGAACTCGAAAGAGTTGATTGTTACTCATATTCTAGAGATAAATACAGGTAGAATACAAAGGAGGAAGTAGAGACCCGGAAGGGAATTCATACTAAATACCCACATCGGCGGCTACAAGATTAATGATGTTATGTTATATTTGGGGTATGACATTAACATACTACCAAAGAAAACCTGGGAATCCATGGGTAATCCCAAGCTTGTCTATTCACCCATCCAGTTGCAAATGGCCACTCAATATTTTATCTATCCTTTTGGGAGGCTGCAGAATTTTGAAGTGGACCTAGATGGAATAAAGACAATGGTTGACTTTGAGGTCATAGAAATCATGGGGGAGAAGAAACCATACCCATATCTATTGGGCATTGACTGGGATTATGAAAATTATGATGTTATCGATATTAAGAAGGAAATAATGACCTTTGAAGTGGATGGTATGAAAGTAACCCAACCACTAGATCCCTACCGAGGTCCTCACTCTACGAATCTGGTAGAGGGGAATATAGAAGAGGATTCCTTGGATCATATCTATACTCTGACTACAGGAAAGTAGGTAGAATATATTAACTTGAATATAATAGACAACTTGGTAAGTTGGTGGAGTATTCAATTTGCAGGAGAAGATTCAGAGGTAGCATTTGACAACTAAGAACATGGAAGATATGAGAAATTCTCAAGGCATTGTGCGACTATCAGAGCTTCCAGGTGGATTGGATCAAAGGTTAGAGACTATCCTATTAATGATGGTACTTCATATTAATGTAGCTTTCTTGTTGATTTAGAGTATAAAATTGCACCAGAGCAAAGAATTCCTATACTTGATATTGCATTAAGATCCTCTTTAGCTAGATGGTGGGCCACCCATAAGGGTACTTTATCTTCTTGGGACGAAGTAAAGCGTACCATTCAATATCTCTTTATTCCCCTGTCACCAGTTACTTATCCAAATAAATATCGGGAACCAAATAGTCCGACCTCAACTTATGGGTTTTTTGATCCAAGGAAACATGTTACGCATTGTATTCCGTTCTGGGAAGTTGCACATGATCTGGATTTTATGATAAGAACGAAATGACTACAGATTATTACCAAATTATTAACACAGAATAACAAAGATACAGTAAAATTGGTTTTCTATTCAATAAGGAAATAAGTTGAAACTGTAAAATGCAGCGGAAAACAAGCTTGCTGGAATGGTGGCGGCTTATCTCTGAGAAGAGATGTGACGACTACGCTCATTCGCAAGAAGATGATTACAATGAGGATCTCAAGGCCTTTTTAGAATAAACAGGAGTTTCAAAAACCCTAAACATCCAAAAACCTAACCCTAGGAGATAAAGCACCAAAAGTCACGTGGGCCCCGTTTGGGTAAGTCAGTACATCAACTTCCCGGGGTTGTAACTTTTGCATACGATCTTCGTTTTAGGCGTATAATAGCCCAATGGAAAGATCTATCCGAGGACTACAATAGTTACACAAAATTTCATGATAAATTTAAGTGATTGCAACAACAACATACCCCAAAAAACGTCGTTTAGGGCCTCAAAATGGCTCCGAAAGTTCAGGACCCGAAAAACTGCTAAAAATAGTAAATTATCAAAATTTCTAGAAAGTTGTTTTGAGCCAGCTGGAAAAGGTGGGTGGCCACTGATATCCACCTGGATCATTACTCCATCCTTAGGAAGTAATGGTCTCCATTGCGTTGAGTTCCCCCATCAGATGAGGAAATTTCTACTGTGTGGAGAGGTCGATCGCAGAGACCCTGGATGTAGTTGTGATTTTTCTCTCATTCTGAGAGTGGATCACGAAGAAGACAAACTTCCCCATCTGAGAGATGACCTTCCTGCATTTCTTAGCAGAGATCAAGGAAATAACACTAGGTGGGACAACCTCGGGTATCCTGTACAATTTCCTGTTCAAAGTAATAATAACACTACGAGGCGTAGACTCATATACATCATGACGTTTCCATAAATAAGGATGGCCCAAAAGAGCATCACAAACTTCGAGAGGAGAAACATCACACAATACCTCATCTTTGAAGGGCTTGATGTTGTACGATAAGCGACACTATTGGCTAACGTGGAGATCGCTTCCTTGGCAGAGCCATCCAATGGTGTAGGGTTGTGGGTGCGACGTTGTTGGCAGGGCCAACCGCTTGATGACCTCTGATGAGTTGAGGTTTTTCTGGATACCACTATCAACAATGAAGTGCAGTGGGGTGCCTTTTACCCACATCTGGGAATGGAAGAGGCGCTCTGCTTCTTCTGGCTCATCTAGTTCACCATGTTGGAGCTTGGTGGTAGCAACGGTGGCAGTGGGTTCCGCGTCAATGATCCATCTTCCCCTTTTCGGTTCTGAATTGGAGTCAAAACCCGCATCTGATTTAGAGGCTTTCACTTCAGCCACCAGCGTCTACTTTGAGCGACAGTCAACAGTGTTATGCCAAGGGATCTTATGGAAGTCACACCACTTCTCGGTATCTTTCTTTGTCTTTCCGGTGTCCTTCTTTGCTTGTGGCTTGGATTGGTTGTCTTGATACTGTGCATCTTTGATCTGTCCTTTGTTCTATGGGTTGGGGGTGCCCTTTCCTTGATTTTGTTGTGAGGGGTTCCTCGACCCAAATTGTCACGTCTTTTGTTTGAGCTTCTGCTCGATTTTGACGGCATATTGGTAGGCCATGCCCAAGGATGAGATGTCCAGAAATTCCATTTCGGTCTGGATGTATTTATGCAGAGCACCGCGATACTTGAGCACTAGATGTCTCCCTGAATCTTTGATACCCAACTTGGTGTGCAAGGTATGGAAGATATTTGTGAAATCTGGAACTGCTTGGTCTCTTTCTTGCCGTAGTGTGGTCCATTTGGTATACAAGTCATCATAACTTCTGACAGGGTAGTATTGTTCCTTAATAGCACCCCCGAAGGATTCCCAAGTGGTCGTGACTGTAAATAATGAAGGTTCCTCTGTTTCATTTTTCTCACAAAAAGTTTCCCACCAATCTTTGACATGGGGAACAACTTTGAGGAGCGCAAAAGTAATCTTTTCTCTATTCAAAAAGTTATGGATAGAGAAATACCCTTCTAGTAGATTCAACCACTTGTCTACAACATATGCATCTATCTGACCTTCAAATATAAGAATATCGAAGTTTATTTGTACCTTGAAGGGGGTAGTGCCACCGCTCGAAGAAGATGTGTCGCCTATTGGTAGTCGCCGAAGGATTTGTGCGAAATTATCCATCATCTCTTTCCTCTATTGCATGAGGGCTTCCTCAATCAATAGTTTGAAAGGATCTCCTATCCCTTCATCTTTCTTTTCTCCTTCCATGAGAGGTCGCTTGGGTGTGCGAGAGATTTTGTCCTCAAGAGAAACAAGCTCGAGACCCAAATCTTTGTACTCCGACCTTGTTGGGGACATGCATTAAGACGACAAGGAGCAGACCGCTTTGATACCAATGATCCAGATTTTATGAGTAGAATGAAATGACTACACATTATTACCAAATGCTTAACACAAAATAACAGAGATACAGTAAAACTGGTTTTCTATTCAATAAGGAAATAAGCTGAAATTGTAAAATGCAGTGGAAAACAAGCTTGCTGGAATGGTGGCGGCTTATCTCTGAGAAGAAATGTGACGTCTGCGCTCATTCACAAGAAGATGATTACAATGAGGCTCTCGAGGCCTTTTTACAATAAACAAGAGTTTCAAAAACTCTAAACATCCAAAAACCTAACCCTAGGAGATGAAGCGCCAAAAGTCATGTGGGCCCTATTTGGGTAAGTCAGTACATCAACTTCCCGGGGTCGTAACTTTTGCATACAATCTTTGTTTTAGGCGTATGATATCCCATTGGAAATATCTATCCGAGGACTACAACAGTTGCACAAAATTTCATGATGAAATTTTGCAACCGCAGCATACCCCAAAAAACGTCATTTAGGGCCTCAAAACGGCTCCGGAAGTTCAGGACTCGAAAAACTGCTAAAAATAGTAAATTATCAAAATTGCTAGAAAGTTGTTTTGAGTCAGCTGGAAAAGGTGGGTGGCCACCGATATCCACCTATATCAACACAAATATCTTCTCAATTTTGGATGCATCAGTTTATTCACTCTTTGGGACAAATTCCAACCGCTTGGTAGGTACATGAGGAGGCTCGACGCCAAAACACTTGTTGGGAAGTCCTTCAAAGCCATTATTTCCAAGACTTCCTATTTTCAAGATGATTTTGCAGATGGTTGTTGTTATTTCAGGTGTTCTCTTTTGAGGTCATTGTCAAGCCTTGTAAACTAAATGTGGGGCCATATCATTTTTCAAGACTAGAGTCGGGAGAAAGTGGCGGAGTTGTAGATGATTAGATCCTTGATGTAGATCTTTTTCATATTCAGGATATTCTTGGTTATCTTTTGGACTTTTCCATGTTCCAGACTACTGGTGCTATGCCAAAAGAATATTCCGACACAAAAGAGGCACCTCATGGTTTGTGTAGTTGATTATCAACTGATTTTGGGCCAACTATACAAATTGGGATTGGATAATATCTTTCTACGTTGTGTGTTATACCATGAAAGACATGATATTCTATGGGAATGTCATAGTGGAGTTGCGGGAGGACACATTGGCAAAAAGGCTATTTCCATAAAGATATTATAAGTAGGGATATTGTGGCCTATAATGTGTAAATATGCTAAGGAATATGCTCGGGTCTGTGATGTATGTCAAAGAGTAGGAAATACATATATTCATGATGAGTTACCTCTACACCCTGTCAGAGCACTGCAAACCTTTGAAAAGTGGATTGTCGATTTCATCGGTTCGATCAATCCTCCTGCTAAGAATTTAAAGGAAAGATACATAATTACCATAACTAATTATCTGATTCGATGGGATGAAGCAGAGGATGTTTGGGATTTATCTACATCCATCGCAACATGATTTATTTTTGAAAATGTTATTACCAGGTTTGGTTGTCCTTGGAGCTTGACCAGTGATCAAGGAGCCCACTTTCTCAGTGAGACTATTGCAACCATTACAAGAGAATTTCTGATTTAACATCATAAGATCAGTCCCTACCATCTGCAGGCTATTGGAACAGTGGAAGAATTTAATAAAATCTTGGAGATGGGGATGACTAAAGTCTGTTGCGCAAATAGGGATGATTGGGAAGAGTGAGTTCAAGTTGTGTTATAGGCATACAGGACTACCACAAAGAGATTAAGTGGGTATACTCTTTTCCAACTAGTATATGGTAGGGAAGTAGTTGTGCCACTTGATTTTATCACCCCAAGTCTATTCATTGCACAAGATACTAAGTTGATAGATGATGAATCCCTTGCTGAGCGGGTTGAGGAATTGATGGAAATTGAGGAAGCTACATTCTTAGAATATTATCATCAAACTGTGGATAAATCCTAGAAAAAATCTTGGCATGATTGACATATAAAGCATAAATCATTTGTGCAAGGTGGCCTCGTGTTCTTATATGACAACAAGTATCATAAACATCCTGGAAAACTACAGATACACTAGCTTGGTCCTTTCATAGTTGTGAATATTCGTGACTCTAGAGTTGTCAAATTAGTGCAACTTGATGGAATTCTTCTACCCGGTTGTGTGAATGGCGCATGCCTGAAGCCCTACCTTTTTGCCTCATAAATAAGGTGTCGGTCCACTCTTGTCTTCAAGAGTGTGTTATGTAGGTAGGATTTCTAATTTTGTCTTTTTTTCCATCTTCGTCAATAAAATGGTGACGTGTCCAACTGTCACTGAACCTACAGGTTTAGTAGTTATTTCCATGTCATTCAACCCGGATATCACCTTTGTGGTCAGGGAAGTCTCAATCACATCATCTTGTACTTAATGTTGTCGAAGTTTGAATTGCATGCCCTTGTTTCATCACGTGGGTCATTAAAATACATTAGTACCTTTTTATTCGTCCTCGCGTATCTTCCTGTCATAGCCAATTAAATATTAACAATTATCCATTCTTTTTTTAGTTAACCACTTGCCAACTCATTACTTTCCTGAGTTGATCTTTTATCCCATTCCAAACTTTCCGTTTATGCATTTATTTTCCCCAATCATGTTGTGTATTTTTATGAGTTTGAAGGATTTAGTTGACATTAATTCCCACTCTTGTCATCCTATAACATTCAATGCATGGTCCTCATGTCACCTTCTGCATAATGCTTATAAAAATGCCTTTGGCTGATGGATTCATGTTTTGTTTTATCATCGCGCTCGTTGTAGAGTTAGTCCTGGATCCTCTCGAGCACTCTGTAAGCCCACATACATGACTTGGTTCCCCAATGTTATTTTTTTATGAGTGTCTCCCTGTCCAATGGTTCAAACAACTGGTCGAGGGGCTCTCAGAACCATTGTTCCAGCGGATTTTATTGATCCACGGGTCACTGTTCAAGGTGAAATGCATGGGAAGGTCGAACAAACCAGGTTGGTTGATGTAACATACCCAGCCAGCCACAGGCTGGGGTATGCAACTGCAAGCCCACCCTTGGACTTCTTTCTCATACTGATACCTTCTTTGTTTAAAAAAGATGCATAAGATAAGAGAATTACAGACATGCACAACAATATCTAGCAAACATGCATGTTCTAAAGATTCAATTTACGATAATTAAATATACAAAGGAAAAACATTCATACACAGATAATAATATCGCAACAGAGAGAAATTATTTTTATGAAACATGACACTAACTGGCTGCAGACCAAGGATGTTCCACCCAACTGTAGACACTATTGCTCCAAATCTCAACAGCAACGTCACCCCCAAGCTAGGTCTATGGATCCACAAGAATGGTTCTAGAGTGAACTTGGCTTCCCAAACCAGTAAGCTCTCAAGCGCTCATAGGATTCCCAACACTCATAGAAATCCAAGTACCCAGCTCTCTTCTACTCAGCTTGCACCACCCGAGAGAATGAACCTCCACCTTTCTCTGCCATGCAGTCCCTCAGGAAATCCTTCTCCTTATTCGGGCCTCCAGTGCAACTGGTCCAGAATCTCAATGTTGGAACTCTCAAGACTCGCAACTATGAGCCATGTTGGACACACCATATTAGACATGCAGGCCTCAAGGCATGACTGGATCACACCAACGACCACTTCAACCAACTATCCAGTGGCTAATTTTGTTGCAGTTCGGTGCCCCTTCCCGAGACCAATACGCAGGTGAGGATGGATGGAGGAGGTAAGTGCATGGTAGTGCATGAGGGTAAGAATGAGGTAACACAAAGGTGACAGAGAGGACACGCCAATGACCAACCCCACAATCGGACTAGGGGAAAGTTTAAGTAAGTCCATGGGGAAATCAAGAACCTCCTGGCCTCCCCAAGAATCTCACATAATCGATCTCCCCCCCCGCCTTTAGGAAGAAAGGTAATTAACATAGGAATAAATATTTAGCCTCTCAAGCCCCCTCTCTTGTGGAATCATATCCCCCTATAACTCTAGTTCTTGTCCATCTAGCTACCAATGATGTATTTATTATTAATAATGATAAAAACATTACATGTCTTGGGCACACTGGCCATTTAATAATTGTTTGGGAACTTTGGCCTCTCAACATTGTAACAATACATTATTTAAAATGGGTTTTCAAAACCTAGGGTGTTACATCCCCTCCCCCTTATTTTGGCACTGTCCTCAGTGCATATACAAAACATAGATCAAAATCTCAAATTTATTAAAAAAGATGCGGGTACTTTGCCCGCATGGCATCTTCATGCTCCCAGGTAGCATCTTCAGGACTGTAGCAGGTCCACTGAACTTTTACCAGCTCTATAACTCAATTCCGAAGAATTTTTACCTTTCTATCCAATACCCATATTGGTTGAACCTGAAAATATCCCTCTGCCTCTACCTTCCACCTTGATCATATTGGACTGGTACTCTTCTTATCGATCATTTAAGCTGCATAGATTCTTCCCATATATTCGACTATTGTAGCCTCTTGGATGTTGTGCACAGTATTCACTCTGTCTTTTCTGTGTGGGAAATCCTTGTACAGGTGATCTTCCTTGCATCCCTAGCATTGGATTGGTGGTCTTCCCCTTTTTCCCAAGGAATCTTCCTTCTTGAAATCTCCCTTAGCATACTGATATTGAGGATTTCTATTAGGCTCATTCCTATTGAAGGGAGGTTTGAATCCTTTCCTCCTCTGATCGAACTTCGCATTCTTCTTGTCCTTCCAAGATTTTTGTAGGGATTCTCTTCCCTGGCCTTTCTCATATAGGTATTTATCCTTATTGATGGCTTCAATCAAGGTCTTGGGTTCATCATACTTGATCTTTTCCTTATAAAAGTCCATCAATCCGCTTCAAAATATTTGTATTTTCACTTTATCATCACCAATGAACCTGACATACTTTAACAATCCTAAGAACTTCTTCTCGTACTCAGCCATAGTCATGCTTCCCAACCTGAGTTAAAAGAACTCCTGCATTTTCTTGTCATAGAAATGCTCTGAGAGGTACTCCTTCTGGAAGTACTTCTTGAACTATTTCCAAGTAATCCTACTTTCATTGACACTTGCTTCAGTTGGTCCCACCACACTGCAACTTTCCGATGTAAATGATAGGTGGAAATCCCGACTTCCAAGTTTGATGAATAGTTATGCAACTGAAAGTATCTCCTGATTCCAAGAAACCATTCTTCGACATCATCTTCCCTTTCTCGTTCACCATCGAGGGAAGGTGGCTTGAGCTTCCTCAACTCTCCTTACAAACTGTCTACCTCTTATTTAATTCTTTGTTTCCTAACAGGGGACACCTCTGGGATGCTTACGAGGTCATACGATGCATGAAGATTTATTTTTGAGTAAGGAGGTGAGTGGCATCCATGAGCTCTGCTAGCACTTCTGGAATAACTAGCTCTTCCACGATCATTTCTCCTTTCATAACACTTGTTGATGCAGGAGCATCTACGACGTCATGATGCGAGCCAACGTGGAGGAAAGAGAAGAATAGCTGGATAGCACCAGCGCATACCCTTTTGGATTTCTTTGAAAAGATTGTTGCGCCGTCGTTTGAATGAATGCATTCCTATGAAGCGCACTTATAATGTAATGTAGATAAGAAGGCATTTAACAGTTTTAAATGCTGGTAGATAGGGTTAGCTGTAGATTAGACAGTTTCATTTCCAGGAGGGAAAACGAATATAGGCACCCTCCTTGTGTAATTGATTTAATTATTCATCATTAGGATAGAAGAGCAAGATAGAGAGCAGAGCAGAGAGTTGTGAAGAAACCCCATGTACAGACATTGAATTAATAGGAAAGCTTTGATTCAATTTCATGAATGTGTTTGATCTCTGTGTGTTGTTGATATTATGCTGTTGCATATTTGCTTCTTTATATGCTTATCTTCTATATGATGCGTATGTGATTGCATATCAGGTTCGAAACCTGAGAGAATGAGGGAATAAGTTCCAATTGTTTCACTGTTTGAGCCAGGAGATTCCTGCATAGAGTGCAGTCGAATTCCTCCGCATAGAGTGCGTCGAGGAGGTTCAACGGTGAAGTCCTTATTCTCGTCGACCAGATTTGTGTTGGGTTATTCGAACCGTGCAGGTGAGTGCAGGTCGGATTTGAAGTCTCAGTAGCAAGTCTGAGAAGAGTTAGTCCGGGGTTGCTGTGACTGTGGAAGCGCAGGACCTGGAAGACATCAAGTACTATTGGGAGTAGTTGAAGTGGCAAGCACAGGGAGCGTGTTCAGAAGATCTCTGAAGGAGTAAGAGGAGCAAAGCTCAGGAGGGATAGTTCCTTGCAAGTATCATGGGAACAGACCCAGGAGGAGCGTGAACATAATCGAGCCTTGGAAGCAGGAAGAGTTCTCAAGAGGAAGAGAATCGACGACTTGAACTTGTCGTGGAGAGTCACAAAATCCCGTAGATCGTCGGATCGCAGAGAAGTTGCGAGGGTGTTAACTCGCAGGTGCACGACAGAATCCGTCGTCATCGAACATCGACATATCGGGTTTGGCGAGTGCAAGAGTTGCATGCACGTTGAAATCGCGAGTTGCGATTTTCCGATTTAATCGGAGCTGTCAATCATCGAAGGGACAGGTGGCACGAGATCCCGAGACATCGGGACTCGACACTTAGGCGTTTTCAAAGTCGAAGGGAGCACGGAGAAACAGTGAAGCCCCGAGTTGCGACGGGTCCCACGGAGATGGAGAGGAGTATAACATGTGGCATCGCACCTCGGCATTCGGGGGTTTGAAAGGTAAGGGGATCACGACCTTTCACCTGCCGATTTCCCGATCGGGCAATCTCCGATACACCGAGGTGTTAACTGTTGATATCGGGGATCGGGATTCATAGTTTCATATTGCATGGGAGGTGCACACAAGGTTCACGAGTCCGCGAAACCTTATTTCCCGACTAGTGAAGGGGAGATCGCCAAGAGGAGAACTGTGGGTAAAAGACTCCCGAGGGAGTTCAAAGGGTTGCTAACTCTTCGGGCCGAGTCGTTGAAGGTCCTGGTGAGAGTGACGGTGCCATCGAGGGCAGGTTGCGTCAGAGTGGTATCAGAGCGGGAGTGTCTTTGTTTTTTGAAGCAGAGACAGAAGATACAATTCCGCCAAGAAGGGAGAGACAGTCACCTGATCATGAGGACAGGGATGCCCGAAGAAGGGGTAGGCCAGCAGGTAATGCTGATATGGAGCGAGAGATGAGAGATCTCTGAGCCAAACTTGAAGAAATAGAGACCACCCAGAGATGTGGTGTTGGTGCAGCAGAGTTCAGTGATCCCAAGATTGAAGAGGAGGTTGGACATGCCGAAGAAGAATTCACGGCAGAGGATGCCTCGACAGAGAGGTTGATCAGAGCCATTTCGAGGATGAGCTCGAAGACGAAGATGGACATTCTCGTCTATGAGGGAAGTCTAGATGCAGAGGAGTTGCTGGATTGGATCCGAGCACTCGACACCTACTTCGATTACAAAGACATCGAAGAGGACAAGAAGGTAAGGCATGCCATCACGAAGTTGAAGGGACATGCAGCCTTATGGTGGGACGAGCTACAGACAGACAGGCGTTCCAAAGGAAAACAGAAGATAAAAAGCTGGGATCGGATGATCGCTAAAATGAAGGCGAAGTTCATTCCGAGGGATTATCAGATCACTCTGTTCAAGCGCATACAAAACCTGAGACAGAAGCTGATGACGGTGAGAGAATACACCGAGGAGTTCTACAGGCTCAACATCAGAGCTGGTCATTGGGAGAGTGATGACGAAAAGGTGGCAAGATACCTGAATGGGTTGAGGTATGACATTCAGGATGAACTGAGCATGGTTACCATCTGAACCATTGAGGATGCGTACCAGATGGCTCTAAAATCCAAGGAGAAGCTGAGTCGCATGCAGGGACAGCGAGGGTGGGGCCAAAGCCAACCCAGAGGCAAGACAGTTGCCCAAGAGAAAACTCAGAAAACCAAGGAGGATTGGAAGAGGCCTCATGGAAAGGAGGAGAGAGGCGGAACCTCACAGCAGAGGCAGCAAAATTTTGAGCCGAGGAGGCAGCAAGATGATCAACAAGGAGGATATGCTGACGTGAACACATTTCCTCGTGCTCGAGGTCGAGGCAGAGGTCGAGGAGGAGTTATCACATGTTTCACTTGTGGTAAGGACGGACACAAGGCCGTTGACTGTCCAGAAAGGAAAATGGACAGAGGAAAAGCTCACGTCCCTGAGGCGCAGAGGCGTGATGTGGAAAGAGAAGATGCAGACAACGGAATATCGCTGGGGATGCATAAAATCCTTTTGAAGCCTGAGAAGGAGGTGGAGAGCGCAGTGCAGAGGAGCAGACTGTTCAGAACGACTTGTACAACCAAGGGCTGGAAATGCAAGGTCATAGTGGACAGTGGAAGCACCGATAATCTCGTTTCGACCGAGATGGTGGAGAAGCTGGAGCTGAAAATGAACAAATACCCAAGTCCCTACAAGGTGACATGGATGCAGAAAGGACACCAGGTATGTGTTACAAGGCAATGCTTGGTCAATTTTATAATGGGTGAATATAAGGATGAAATCCTGTGTGATGTCATTCCCATGGATGTCTGTCATGTTTTATTGGGTAGACCTTGGCAGTATGACCGACATGTTGTTCATGATGGGAGAATG
>JZKD02S1725217.1:59562-84095 GCA_000966675.3 Picea glauca
TCAATCTATCCCCCTATCTCTCTTCCCCCCTTTGACCCTCTTTTTCTCTCTCCCTATTCCCCTCTATCTATATACCCTACTCTCCCCCACTCTCTCTATACCCTCTCTTTATCTCTCTCTCTACTACATTTACCCCTCTTTCCCCCCCAATCTCTCTTTCAATACCTCCCAACCTATATCTCTCTTTCACGCTCTCACTCACCCTATCTCTCCCCCTCTCTCACTCTAACCCTATCTACATCCCTCCCTTTATCTTTTTGTTGGGCGCAGGCCCATTTTGGGAGAAAATCATGATGTGGGAAAAATACAGTAGGCAGGAAAAGAAGAATGTGGGAAGAAAATGCGCATGAAAGAGGAGAAAATCATGTGAGGCATGCATGCAAGAAGACCTAAGCACGACGTGGGATAAATACAGTTGGGAGGAAAAGCAACATGTGTGAATAAAAAAAGCATTCAAAAGGAGGAAATCATGTGAGGTGCGCATGCAAGAAGACCTTACCATGCTAGGGTTAGGGTTTTGGAAAAATAATGGAATGGTTGGTAAGCCAAAAGCATGTATAAATAGATACCTAGGAGGTCTAGGTCGGGGTTTGTCATGGTTACTATGTTGTTCTAAGATTGAATGTTTGTAAAATCCAATTGCATTTTGTAAGCCGTTGAGCTGAGGAGAGGAAATAAGGTATATATTGAGGGTTATATCACAGGTCAAGGAGACTAGTGTGATCTAGTCCGCCTCATTGTAGATCTCAACCTGTTTGATGGAGAGTTTTAATGCGCGAGCCGCTATAGTTTTGGAAACACCATAATAAAATAGCGAAGCAATCAAATCTTTGTGGACGTAGCCTAGGAGGGGTGAACCATGATATATCATGTGTTATGTGACTGAATATTGTGTATTTCCTTTACTGTAAATGATTAGATGTTAGACAAATGCGTGAATGACTAGTTAGATCTTCTATTTTACATGCATGATAAGAATGACAGGATATTCAATATAAGATGAATGTTAAAGTAACAAATGAAGATCATAGATTTTAATCCTAGATCCCCACTCATTCCTAGGCTGCAACAACCTGAGTGTTGCAGCCACCCACAAGAACTATCTCGGGTGAGACTGCTTAGTGCATTTTGTGCATTGTGTTGCCTTCTGGTTTACCAGGAGGGCCGATAATTTTAGGGGGTTTTGTTGGAAACCATAGAATATATGAACCTAGGTTAGCCAGAGAATGGTAGTTAGAGGGAATAAACAAACAACAAATGGTTTTTTTTTCGGTTGGAACAGAATGGGATTGAGTGAATTAGATCTGGTGAACAATCGGGAGAAGAATGTCAAATCTAGTGAGGAAACGTTAAAATAATGAGAATATAAAAGGGGATGTTTAGATCGTGGAACCCAACGAAGGCAGAGATCAAGAGCTGGTTGAAAAAAAAGAAGTTGGAATTTTCACAGAAAGATAACAAAAACCCAAAGTTAACACCACACAAATATTTGGACAAGTACGTATTTAATGACTTGCATGAAGTATTTTTCTATGATTTCTCACTTGTGTTGTGGGATGGATATTGAGGTTGAAATAAAACCACCCTACAAATCAGATCAGACAACTAGAGTGGAATTCTGTGGAGATCGTGCAGTTACAACAAGTTGACAATGAATTTACATGCACAATAGATTTCTGGTTAAACAACATTGTTGCAGGATTTATCAAAGAATTTGCAGTAGATATTGTCAAGTCTTACAATGCAACAGAGCAATAGTTCATGAAGGGACCTAGAGGTAGGTATATCAGATCGTTGTATACTTCCATCAAGATTCTACTGTATAACAAATGTGTAAAGACAATGGCATCAGACAACTAAAATTCTTTACGTGCATGGGGGAAGGGGGGAAGCATTGACAAGAGCCGGAGAAATGGAGGAAGAGATGGATAAAGGAAAGAAGGAGGAATTGGACCCAGTCATGATGGAGGAATACCAGATCAAGCAGATCATGGAAATAGCTGGAAGAATGTGCAGTGTATCACCCTACCAATACAAGATGAACAAGAAGAAGAGAGCCATAGCCGCGAGGGAAAGTTTGACAAGTGATGAATAAGAGGTAGAGGATCTCCAGGTTGTGGAGAAGATTGAGGAAATCCTGCATGCAACATATGAAAGGTGTTAAGGTTTAAGCTATTATTGAGTTTCTTATATTTCATTAGATAACCATAGCATAAATGGGATCACTGAGAAATAAACAATCAAAAGAGACACATCATTTATCCTGGGAAACCCTCATGGGGAAGAAAACCCAACAAAAAATTCCTTAATATAGATAGCCAATACAATGCCAAGAGATAACTCAAACAAATACAGAAAATCCTCTCCCAAGAATGCACTTCTCTCTCTCTCTGTTCTTCTCCAACTGCAGTTCCAGACTTGTGCTCTGATCATCAAGTGAGTGAGTGAACAAATGAGGCGCTAGCCTCTCTTATTTATACAATCTGGCACATGTGAACTAGAGTGTCTTTTCACTGGTTGGGCCGACTTCTCATTCTGGGTGGTTATAACCACTTTAATATATTCTGGGGCCAACTTTTCATTTAGCCCATTACAATTAGGGTTTGACCAATCCGGAAAAGGGGATTTGGTCATTTACAATACCCGACATGATCAATCCACAAAAGGGGATTGATCTAATGAACAATACATCAATAATAATTAGAATGCTCTTTGCAGTTACAATATTTCAACACTCCCCCTTAACAAGAGGGGTATTCTACAACAACATCGGATGAGAGAGAGGGAAACATCATCAACATCATCTTGGAACACTTACTAGCATATGTATAAATCATCAAAAGTTTTTTCTCATCATCAATAGTATCATTCACAATAGAGAGATGGAATGGCATCATCATCCTCATCAGCATGAGGCTAAGGTAATATCATCATCATCTTCAGCGTGAGGCTAAAATAACATCATCATCTTTGGCATGAAAGATGAAATGACATCATCATCATCATAATCGTCTTCAACAAGGAGCTGAAGTGGAATCATCATCATCATCTTCAGCAAGATGTTGAAGTGGCATCATCATCATCAACTTCAGAAAGAAGTTGAAGTGGCATCATCATCATAAACTGCATCAACATGGATTAGTATAACACTAATACATCATCATCATCAATAACATCACAATGCTAATACAACATCAAAAGAAGCAACATCACAGCATAAAGGCTGGAGCATCATCAACAACAAAAACATCATAGCATGAAGGATGGAGCATCATCAACATCAACATTAGGCTGAGAGTCTTCAGTATGAGGCTGACATCACATCACGAAGTTGGAAACACATCATCACAACACGAGGCTGACACATCATCACAACACGAGGCTTGGCATGTCATCAACATGAGGTTGGCATCACAACACTTAAGCTGGCACATCATCACATCATGAGGCTAACACATCATCATAGCATGAGGTTGGCATGTCATCATCACGAGGTTGGCATCACAACAATTAAGTTGGAATCACAATACACCAATTAAGATGGAATCACAACACAATAGTTAAGATGGAATCACAACACAACAATTAAGATGGAATCACAACACAACAATTAAGCTGGCATCAACAATTAAGCTGGAATCTCAACACATCAATTAAGTTGGCATCAACAATTAAGATGGAATCTCACCACAACAATTAAGTTGGCATCAACAATTAAGCTGGAATCTCAACACAACCATTAAGATGACTATACTGATCTTATCTCGAAAGTGCTCAAACTTTACACAAGATAGAGGCTTGTTCAACACATTTGCAACCTGATCATCCGTGCTAACATATTGGAGCTTTATGGCTCCTCTCTGCACCATGTCACAGATGTAATGGTATAAGATCTCTATGTGTTTCGACTTGTCATGAAATACAAGATTCTCTGTCATCTTTATGCAGCTATGGTTATCACATAGGATTGTGGTTGCTTCCATCTCTAGGTCGAATAGACCAGTCAACAACTTACGAAGCCATATGGCTTCACAAATGGCAGAACATGCAACAATGTATTTTTCTTTTGTTGTACTGAGAGAAATGCTTGATTGCTTCTTACTCTACCATGAGATCATGGTTGATCCCAAACTGAAACAACATCCTGAAGTGCTCTTCCTGTCAGAGACACTTCCAACCCAATCTGAATTAGTGTACCCAGTCAGTGTGAAATTATGATCTCCATCATAACTGAGACCATAATCTAATCACATGTTTTGCAACAACTAGGTGAACATGTTTGGGTTCTACTAGAAACTGACTCAAAGTGTTCATGGAAAAATAGATATCTAGTCTGGTGTTTGTCATATACATCAGCAATATAATGATCTGTCTATACAATGTGGCATCAATCAATTATGACAAAGTGTCGACCATAAGCTTTAGCTTCGTTTCCATGTTTGTATTCATGGACTTGCACTCCAACATATCGAATATCTTCAGGATTTCAACTGCATACTTCCCTTGGTTAAGGAAGATTCTCTCTGGGCTCTGCCATACCTCAAGACTTAAGAAATAATGCATTAGGCCAAGGTATTTCATCTCAAATTCTGAAGCGGGCTTCTTCTTACATTCGGTGATGAGTATTTTTTCTCCAGTTAAGAATAAGTCATCCACATACAATAAAAATATCACCGGCTCATCATTCATAACCTTGAATTAGAGGTTAGAATCAACTTTACTCTTGGTAAAGCCCAAAATCGTCATAAAACTATCTATCCTCTGCAATATCAAGCTCTAGGAGCTTGCTTCAATACGTACAGATCCTTCCTCAACTGGAAGACATGAGTCTTTCTATCTTCAATATTCAAATCAATTTTAATCATTACATTGTACCAATCTGGTACACTTTCTCAGCTGCAACTCAATCTACACAATCATGTGCTCGCTCTATGTGCTTTCTGCAAAGCACTTATCTGTCTCACTATCTGGGAGTATGTCCTCTACTATCTCTGCAACTGTTCCTTCTGGAACTGGGACTCTACACCTGCACCTACTCTACGGCTGAGAATGTTTGCTTCATCCTCACTGTGGCTGCTAAAATCTGAGAGTAACTCCTCTTATTCTATAATGACAACAACTTCATCTAAAACTGAGGGTGGCTCAATAAATAATACTAAAGATAACTCTTCTTCTTTCATGGAGGTAACTCTATCTTTCATTGTAGTCATGTCTCCATGACCCAATTAATGTAATTCACCAACTGTCAGTCAATTTTAAATATGGGGATTGCTCCCCCTACATCTCATACTATATATGAGTCATGGTTGTTTTGGTTGTCTTCACAAATACTGGAACTATTTCTTCAATAAGTGTCTCGTCATAGTCTTCTCCCTTTTGTTGGGAGAATCCTCTGGACATACATCAGGCTTTGTATATCTATAACATGTTTGATCTGTATAGATCAATATTGGAAGTCAATACTGACTTCTCTTCTTATAGAATAATCCATATCCTAGTCTTTTTGACTGGCTTCCTTCTTTGTCCCTGAAACAAGGGAATCTTCCCAGGGGATTTCATATCTCCTAGAAGTTTTTGAAGCTACGATCTAGTTTTCTCATGGAATTTGTTTCCCAGTAATGGAAGTTAACTCTTCATCTGATACTTTCTGAGATCAAGCTTACTGTTGATTTCTTCTGAGTCTATAAGGACTTCATCATGTCTTACAGGGTATACTTGGTGTTGAATACCAAGTCTAGATGTGAAATACAAAGTCAGGCTTCAAATGAGTTCTACTTCCCATTCTAATGTTCATTCTTCTTTGGAGCCTTATGCTCCTTTCAATCAATGTTCATATGAGATACTCTGAATCTCAAGAGATAGCTTCATCTTCATCTTCTTTGGTACACGAGTGTATATGGTCATGTACATAGTCTGCTTCATGTATCGTATAATATGTTGCCTTCAACAACCTTCAGTCTAGCTTCCTCAGAGTTATCACCTATGACCTAAAACAAGGTCAACAAGAAAGAATGATACTCTTTTGGAAGTAGTAGATAAAACAATAACACGAATAATCATCACAGTAGCTCCTTTAAAGCTATCACTTGTGACTTGTCTGAAGTAAGGATCAAAATTAAGAAATGCAATACAAAATGAGGTCAACACTCTTATAGTGTTTTGATCAGTCATTCCTCCATGGCAACCTATAACTAACACAAGAGGTTTCTCCTAGAGGAGATGTTAGTTATATCAGGAAAATGATTACATTAAGCATTTATCTCAATATGCTCACATGCTACCAAGTATAATACTTTTCAAATACTGCTATCTTAACTATAGTGTTTAGTTGTAAAGGGGTAGTTATCAACTTGTCATGTGCAACTTTGAATCTTATCAACTTAATTAATCAAACCTGGAACCTGGAGCCTTGTCCTCAAGAATGAGTGTGCTTTCTTCAACCTGTCATCTGTACCAAGACAATATGATATCTTGAAAGAAGGTTGGGTTAGAGGGTAAACTCTATGATCTCAACTTTTAATCCATCTAATACCTTGACTCATATTTTGACCAAAGGTTAGAATGATGGTCATAGTTGCAACACTGATCAAAATAATGTCATAAAAAATAGATGCATATCAGAATAATCACACTTGGGTTGCATTATTCCTCTGAATGTGTTGGATATTGAGATCCTTCTGGATCTATGGAAAGATATCCCTTCTCCTACAAATACCCTTTAACGCTTAACAATTTAAACATATGTGAGTGCATGCCTTTGATAACATTTGTAGGTTGTGACACCATCTGGTAGCAGCGACAATGATCACCAACTCTTAAAAACTTCAAGGGTGACTGCAACTGGTACTACGACTGATACTTCAACTAGTACTACCATTGTAATTGATACTGCAACTGGTTCTGAGACTGCAACTCCAACTGCAACTTAGGGTTTTATGAGGAAACCCTAATTTTTCAAAATTCAAATTTTGAAATTCTGATCGAGGGGATAGATGCGCTGAGCTGAGGTGAGTGAGATGGTGCAGTCAGATTTCTAAAAATCCAACTTTTACCCCCTCAAACTTGACCATCGGATTTCTAGACTGGTGCTTCCAGTTTTCTGGTACTTCTGGTACTTCTGGTTTTTTGGTATCGATGAAAACTAGGGTTTCACTTTTCGGGAGATCTACCCACTGAAAAGGTGTGCTGAAGGTGCCAAAGAACTCCTTGGGTTAGGGTGCACTTTTCTATATGGTTTTGAGGCTGAAACTCTTATTCAATAAAAAGCCCTAATTTGCATGTACGACAACAATGACGTTTTTCTCTTTCTCTTGTGAAAGATGCTCTCTTCATCTTAGCTTTGATACCATGTTAAGGTTTAATCTGTTATTGAGTTTCTTTTATTTCATTAGATAACCATAGCATAAATAGGATCACTGAGAAATACAAAATCAGAAGAGATGCATCATTTATCCTGGGAAACCCTCATGGGGGAGAAAACCCAGCAAAAACTTCCTTAATATAGATACCCAATACAATGTCAAGAGATAATTCAAACAAATACAGAAAGTCCTCTCCCAAGAATGTGCCTCTCTCTCTCTCTTCTTCTCCAACTGCAGCTCCAGACTTGCACTCCGATAATCAAGTGAGTGAGTGAACAAATGAGGTGCTAGCCTCTCTTATTTATACAATCTAGCATGTGTGAACTGGGGTGTCTTTTCACTGGCTGGTTCGACTTCTCATTCTGGGTGGTTATAACCACTTTAATATATTCTAGGGCTGAAATTTCATTTAGCCCCTTACAATTAGGGTTTGACCAATCCGCAAAAGGGGATTTGGTCATTTACAATACCCGACATGATCAATCCACAAAAGGGGATTGATCTAATGAATAATACATCAATAATAATTAGAATACTCTTTGCAGTTACAATATTTCAACAAAAGGAAGACAAGAGGTCCAAGGGTAGGAGCCGAAGGCAAAACTCCTATCCATATCAGTGTCAGTGTGGAACCCATAAATCCATGTGCGACTAATACACTGGAAAGAAAACCACCGTTTAGACGACCGAATTTCAATGGAAGAAACACAACATGAAGTACATATACACATGGAGCAACAACTGGGGGAGCTAGTTTATAAAGCATTAGTCAAGGATCTACATCGTGCGAAGGTAGTAGTTCATCATTCAGGATGGCAGGACATGATCCCACCATCAGGTTACCATAATTCAAGGGAGAGGCATCTGAGGACCCTAAGAAGCACTTGTTCATCTGTGAAAAGATATGGGAAGAAAAGTAGACCACAGATGAGTATACAAAACTTGCGCAGTTAGCTATCACACTAAGAGACCATGCACTAGATTGATACATGAGTTTAGCTGCAAACAACCCACCAGGAACATCTAGAACGATTGTAGATATCAAGAAGTTGTTGATAAATGAATTCCAGAAGTCTAGCTCAGAGGATCAATACATGAATGAGATGATAGATATCAGACAAAAACCAAGTGAATCTGTCTAAGAGATTGACCAGAGATTCAAACAACTGAATGGAAATATGAAGTATGTCATGACATATATGTATCATAGACATCTATTTCTGAATTCCCTGCTACCACACTTTAAATACCCTTTGAGACAACAAAAATTTCAAACTTAGGCAAAGGCTCTGTAGGAAGCCTTACAAATGGAAGAGAACCAATACTAGAAGACAGATCCAACAATAGAGGGGATGAAGGAGGATCTGAAGAATTTAACATTTCACTTGAACCAGAATAGGGTTAAGGACAAAAGAGAATTTGTTTGGTGTACCACATGTAGGACATAAGGATACCACAAGAATGGATGCCCAAATTTCCCGCAGTACATGGCAACAGGACTGCCAAACCCTTTGCCATCAGGAGGAATATGGTGTGAGATCTATAAGACACAGGGGCATGATCCATATGATTGTCCAATGATACAAAAATAACAGATCGTGCCTAAGAGTTCATATTTCAACTTTTGCAAGTCAGTGGGCCATGATGACAAATATTGCAGGACAATGGAGCTGACGAGGAAAAGAACATTAGACACCTATAGGGTGCAGGAAGAAATGATGACAGGGAAAGATGCACCACAATTTGACCAAGTACCAACCCCATATAACACTATGCCACAACAATATAACACTGCGCAATAGCAGCACAATACCACACAACCACAGTATAATAATGCGTAGTATAATCAGGTTCCTCGGTAGAATGCCCTGTGAGGAGATCGATATGGATACATAGGTGGAGGATGAGGTAGAGGAGGCTTTGGAAGAGGTAGAGGACTGGTGGTATGCCATAAATATCAACAAACAGGACATTATGAAAGAGAATGCTCACTTCCACTTGTGACATGTATGTATTGTCGCGCATCAGACCATGACACATAAGACTCTCTGATACTATTGGGGAAGATCCATGAAAAGTGAAATCAGAACAATCAAAATGTTCAATGTATTTCTGCAGAAGCAAGGGATGATAGAAGAAATATCAACATAGTTACACGCGGAGGAGCTAAGACTGGAGATGACGCAGTAAGACAAGATCTAGCACAACACCAATGGGTGAAGAAGAGTGTTGAACCATAGAAGCAGTTTGATGTGTAGAACGAAAATGAGACATTCAAGCAAGCGAAATAAGAATTCTTAAATATATACGTTGCATCTACATCAAATACGCAACATACTTAGGACATACCAACATACGATGTGCCTTCATCGCTGGATCACACTAATGAAGCACAACCCCTAGGAAAAGTAAGTACCATAAAGGATTTTATGCAATCTTGTGTTAAACTACTAAATGATCCATCATATGTTAAAGCATTACAAAATATGGTAGAAAAATGTAACACAGAGGTAAAGGGGAAGCTAGAGAAGAAAATAGTTAATCATCTATGTATAAGGAGGAGAACAAGTAGAGAATTCAGACTGAATGCCAACATTGGAGACTTCAACATGGGGGATATTATACTATATTTAGGATCTGAAGTAAATGTGTTACCCAAGAATACATGGAAATGTATGGGAGAGCCCACATTAAGATATTCACCTATTCAGTTGAAACTAGCAAATCAACACAGGGTTCTTCCAATTGGAAGGCTAAAGGGTTTGATAGTAGATCTGGATGGAGTGCACACTAAAGACGATTTTGAAGTGAAATAAATAGTGGATGGCACAACACCTTATCCATCATTACTTGTCTTGGATTGGGCATTTGACAACCAGGCAATAATCAATTTGAAGACAAGGAATATGACATTTGAGTCAAGAGAATACAGAGTCGTTTCTCCACTAGACCTGTCAAAAGGAGAAAGGTTTGTAGAACCCACTTGCTTAGACCTGGAGGAAATCAACTAGTTATATAGAACCATCGCATGAGAATAAGATTATGTGAATCCAACTGCATATGGGGTACTCAGTTGGAGAAGTATGAAATCATGCACTTCAAACTCAAATACATGGTTGGATAATTGGCAGTAGATATTACATGAAGTATCCACAAGAAGGTGCATAAGAATAAACCACATAGTAAGATGGGTAGGTACAGAGATAAGAGAACCTCTTAGTTTTCATGGGGTGAATGAATTAGAAGAATTCCAAACAATATACGAAGATGAATTATTAGAAAATCAGAGGCTCTTAGCCCTGGACATAACACTCAAGGAAACACCTACAATATGGTGGGGTGCGCACAAAGAGATAGTTAAGGATTGGTACCAATGTAAGCGATTACTGTGCATTAGATTCAGCACAAAACAAAGAAGCAATGAGATGTAGAGATATGATGGATAGGGGACACCAACATAACACTTGTATAAGTGAAAAACACTATGGATAATGACACCACCGTAGGAATGGCCTCATCACTTCATTCACACATTGGAAGGAATTTCAGAATACTGGTATGTAGACCAGGAACTGTGCAGAGGCACTGCAGAATGGACAACATTACAACATAATTTTATAGTCACTTTATCATTTGAAAATGAGAACCCTGACATTGATTCAACACTCAAAAAAATATGAGGGGTGATATTTATTAAAGAACCAGAGGTTGAACTTATAACAAAGTATCAACATCAGAATAGACAGACAGTGAAAGAACTATTGTCATTCTATCTTGTGCAGGAAGAAGCAACAAATAAAGATGAACCATGCAATATACAAATTACAGAAATTGAAGGAGAAAGAGAGGTGGAGGGCCCATCTCTGGAATCAAAAGCATTTTCTATGCCAATCAGGGTGAAGAAAGTAAATATTGGGAAAATGATAATCCCAAAATGGACAATATTGGAGACTACTCGGATGAACAAACAATAGAAAGAATAACATAGTTACTGCGCAAGTACAGTGAGCTATTCCCAACAACCTTTATAGAGATGAAAGGCATAGAAATAAAGCTATGAGAAATGAAGATACCTCTCAAAATTGAGGCTATATCTATGAGACAGATACCTTATAGACTAAATCTGATTTATAAACATAAATTCAAAAAAGAAATTGGCAGAACGTTAGAAGTTGGTATCATAGAACCAGTGGAGGAATCTAAATGGGTAAGCCCTATGGTAGTTCAGGAGAAGAATAAATGAGGCATAAGGATATGTGTTGATATGAGGAAGTTGAATGATTCTTTCCTACATGACCCTTTTCCCACCCCTTTCATAGATAAGGTATTAACGAATGCAGGAGGCCATGAAGCATACTCATTCATAGATGGATTCTTTGGCTACCATCAGATTAAGATAGCCCCAAAAGAAAAGTACAAGAGCACTTTTTCCATAGAACGCGGATCCTACAAGTACACAGTCATGCCTTTTGGAATAAAGAATGCACAAACAATATTCTCAAGAGTAGTCATAGCTACATTCAAAGTATTCATCCATCAATTTTTAGAAGTGTATCTGGATAATTGGATCGTATATAGTCTATTAAAAGACGATGTGGAAGTGTTAAGGATGATGTTGGAAATATGTAGGCAGTGTTAGATATCATTGAATATCAAGAAGTTCATTTTTGGGACACCATTTGGAATACTATTGGGACATATAGTGTGAAAACAAGGCTTGCTGGTAGATCATGCCAAAATTGTAGTGCTTTTCAATTTACCACCACCAAAATTGGTATGTTAGTTGAGAGAAACATTGGGACACACATGATATTATAGGAAATTCATAAAAGGGTATGTGTAGATCACTGTGTCGATGGAGAAATTGTTGAAGAAAGATAGTAAATTCAAATGAAGACTGTCAACGAGGTTTGGACACTCTAAAGGACAAAAATGGTCACAAAACCTATACTAGTATTCCCATACTGGGAAAATAAATTTCATCTGCATGTAGATGCATCAACCATAGCACTTGGAGCTATTCTAGCGTAGCCAAGAGTAGGAGAGTTATACAATCCTATATAATTTGCAAGAAGAAAACTGTCAGAGTTAGAGCATAACTAAAATACTACAGAGAGAGAAGGATTAACAATGGTATCTGCATTGCAAAATTTTAGACACTATCTACTTGGGAAACACTTTAAAATGTTTAGAGACCATTCTGCCCTTAAATACCTAGTCAATAAGCCAGTGTTGGGGGGGAGAATCTGTAGATGGTTACTGTTGTTTTAGGAATTTGACTTTGAAGTGATAGTCAAACTAGGGAAGTTGAATGCAGGACTTGATCACCTGTCGAGGATCACCAATGGGGAGGAAACTATAAATTTGGAGGACAAATTCCCCGATGCGTAGTTATTTTCTGTTCAAGTAGTTGATGACTATTTCGCTGACATCATTAAATACTTGAGTACAGGGACCACACCACAATATTTTAACGTTGCATAGAAGAAAAATATGGTAGTAAGAGCTATATATTATCAATTGATTGCAAGACACTTATACAAGATGGGAGCAGACAACATTTTCAGAAGATGTGTACTAGAGCATGAGAGGCCTAGGATTTTAGTAGAGGCTCATGAGGGAATAATTGGAGGACATTATGCAAGAAAAGCTACCACACAGAAGGTATTACATGCAGGAATATGGTGGTCAACCATTCACAGAGATGCAAAGGACTACTTCCAGAGATGTGATGTATGTCATAGGGTTGGTAAACCTAATATACAGGATGAGATTCCCCTAAGACCACAAGTAACCTTGAAAGTATTCAAAAAATGGGTAATATAATTTTTGGTACCAATTAATCCACATACAAAGAGGTCAGGAGCAAGGTATATCATTACTACAACAGAGTACTTAATGAGATGGGTAGAAGCAACACCAGTAAAAGATTGCAACGCAAAGACAAAAGCACACTTCATGTTTGAGCAAGTGATCACTAGATTTGGATGCCCAAGGATTTTGATGAGTGACCAAGGCACTCACTTCATCAATAGTACTATCAAGGCTATGACTAAGGAGTTTGAAGTCTATCAACAAAAGAGTACACCATATCACCCTCAAGAAAACAAAACAGTGGAATCATTTAATAAGATCCTAGAGAATTCCTTGACAAAGATCTACAATGTTAATAGGGATGAATGGGACTTAAAGATACCAAAAATATTGTGAGAATACAATACCACATGCAAAAAGTTGACAGGATAGACACCATTCAGGTTGGTGTATGGACAAGAAGCAGTGGTGCCATTAGAATTCCTAGTACCCAGTCTACGCGTAGCAGCAATTACCAACATGACAGAACAAGGCACAATAAAAAAAAATCTAAGTTAGTTGATGGATATGGAAGAATATATGATCCTTGTAGGATTCTACCAACAAGTACAAAAAGAAAGAGATAAAGCTTGGCATGACAGACATATCAAGAGGAAAAGTTTCAAGGAGGGAGACCTAGTCTTGGTGTATGACAACAAATTTCTTCAACATCTAGGAAAATTCAGAATGCATTGGTTGGGACCATATGAAGTGAATACTATCAAGGATGGGGGATCTGTATAGTTGAAATATTTGGGAGGCACAAAAATGAGAGGAATGATCAATGGCAGTCAATTGAAACTGTATAGGGACAATCGACCTCCTAGTGCTTAGAAATCTACATTGCAGTAAGAAGATATGTACATAGTGTATTATAGTACTAGAAGTTAAGAGATATTAAATGAGAAAAATAAATAAAAAGAAGAAAAAGAATAAAATCCATAAAAATAGACCGACGCACATGGAGGGGTTTGATAGAATAGAACTGCTAGAATAGAATAGTGCACTGCAAGAAAATCAGGGATGGAAATCACTGCATGCAGGGGAGAAATTAATGGGTAGAAAGGTACAACACGTAGGAAACACAACAAAAAGTGAAAAAGTGACAACTATCAGTGTGACACATCTATCACTTCTTCGTCCCGCTATAAAGTTGGAAAAAGGGGAGAAAGAAACCCATTGTATTATTTGCTAAGGAGAAGAACATGGAGTCGAGTAGAAGAGAGATAGAGTGTGAATTTGCGTTAGCCCCTGTCGATTAGGAATTCTAAGGTCCATATTTTTTCACCATGTCAACACTGAGAGTCAAAGCACCGAGAAAAACCGGATGAAACACACAGAGTAGCACTCGGGTGCCAAAAAATGGAACAAAAAAGATGCTCACATTGGTGGATGTGGACGAAATCCACACATCAGAGTACGAGCAGACTAAAATGCATGTGGAAGAGGAGAAGGAACCCGCACAAGAGCATGAGAATCCAGAAGAGGACGTCGAATGGATGAAATCCGACACGTCCAGGGAGGAAGGGACGTAACAAGAAGAGCTTACCATGATTTCCACACAGCAGGTCCTAGAGCTAGAACCAGAGCATGAAATAGAGAAAGAGGTTGTACCAGAGGGTGTGGTATCATCCCCACAAGGGAATAAGAGGGCACAATAAGAGATCAATGCGCAAGATGTACATCGCGTACAAGCGGAATTGGCCATAGTGATGCCAAAAATTCCCAAGGGAGTGAAGATCGACGATAACATGGTAGGAGAAGTTGATATCCTTAAATACTCTGACCATGATGTGTCTGATGCAATAAAGTTCTCAAATTTGGCATTAGAGAGATATCTGGAGAGAAGAGGCGAAGGCCCATCAAGCGCACTACTGTTGGAGCTTGTGCAGTGAATCCTGGGACCATATAACACCGACATAATGAACCTACTAGATATACCACACTTTGGGCATGGTAAACATATAAACAAATGTGTAAAGAAGTTGTTAGACAGGGTGCACAAAGGCATCTTATGGATGGATAGGAAAATGTCTATCAATGTCGACCTCATCGCAGCAATTACAGGGCTACCCACATATGGGGAGAAGCCAAAACAATACCTAGAAGACAAAACTAAGGAAAAATCCATCTCAGAAGAGATCAAAGAAAAGTGTGGTGCAGAGAGGGGTAACAGGGGTATCAGGATCAACAACATCAATGATCCTACGACACAATTTTCAACACCACTGTTGGGTTGAAAATTAATGCACAAGTGTAGAATGGAAGAAGTACCCACAGGAGTAGTAGTAGTAGCAATGTAATGCACGAAGGGGATCTCGATGAGCTTGGCCCCCTATCTACTAAACTCATTCCTTGAATATTGCAAGGACGCACAAGACTAGGGATCTAAGTTCCACTATTCATGGTTATTCATCCTCATTGCACTTATGGGGTGCCATGAACCCACATGCAATCTTTTCCTTCCAAGGATAGGAAAATGTGGCACAACGCGCTACACATCCCTTCACAGTACAGTTGATCCCAAGAAGAAGAAAATTAACAGTGACATGTTCACAATATACTTGAAAGAGATCCAAAATAGATTCACGGAGACATGGAATATTCCCTTAGAAATTTTCCAAGAGTTTTGTCAGATAGAGAACTTCTAGGCATCATGCCACAACATCTAGCTACGAGTGAAGAGGGATCCAGCTAAGGAGTGGCTGCAGTTGAAGTACTAAGTAACAATGCATGAAATCCATATGGAGTTTCAGGAATGGCTCGAGGAGTGGAGAGTGCCAACAATCCCAAAGGCAGTGCCAGGAGGAAAAATAAGGACGTAGGACATAACAGTCCCTACGCAACAGACAAGCACAAACGACGCAAGAAAAAATAAAAAAATGGCACAGGGCCATGAAGGAGGCAACAATCCCATATAGAAGAAATCTAGAATGAAGAAGAAATCCCAATGTGGCTCTACACAGGGACCACCGCACACAGATTAGACAACAAGATAAGAAACAAAACAAGTGCGCCTGGAAGAAAAGAAGACAGAGACACAAGAAATATCGATGGAAGAAGGAGAGGGGTAGGACACAGGCATGTATACACATATGCTAGAAGCATCTGAACCATCAGAGGCCTAAAGAAAGAGAACATGGGAGCAAGCAAGTTGCTCCAGAATAAATTTCAAGGCCCAAAAGAAACCCATGGTGACATCATTGATGACAGATGATGTAGATTTGATAGCAACGACAGTGGAAGATCAACTGTCATAGGTGTGGGAAAATGCCAAAAATAACAAATATTCAATTTTGGAGAAAATATAAGAGGTGAAAACTATGTTGGAGTAGTTGAAGGTCATAATAGAGCAACAACAACAGAAGACAACAATGCCAACCAAAGAAGGGGCGCATGTGGGAGAGACAGTGAAGATCACGATGCAGGGGAGCGTAAACTTCTGGATTATTCTCAAAATGTTGTTTATAGATGAGGAGACAACATAGAGGCCACTGAAGGAGAGTGGGATGTTGGACTTGGCATTATCCAATATTCCAACTAAAGCGATCTACAAATTAAAAGTGAGTGTTGTGCAAGAGATTCATTCTAAAGCAAGGTTCGACGTGAAAAACTTACAATTGGCACAGGAAGACAACACCTCATTGAAGGAGGCACTTAGATAGGAAGGGCGGGAGAAAAATATGGTGCAACAAAAGGTGGATGAAATGGAAAACAATATCCATGCAGTATTCCAAGCCATCTCAGAGAGAGAAGGGGTACAAGGAGTGTTAGCGCAAGAGAAAATGCAACAAATAGAATAAATGCTGCAACACTACAAGGACCAGATCAAAGAAATGGAGGATCACATAGTTCCCACAACTCCCCCAGAAATCAAAGCGCAAAGAGATCAAGATGTGATAGCTTTTGTAGAAAACATCGCGTAGAACATACATAGGATGACATAACTATTGGAGAAGAGCGCCCAGCTATGGACACAACTTCTAGAGGATGGGAGCTTACAAGATTTGTAGGGGAGGGAGGAAAAACTACATGAAGCCGTAGAAGAGGTCAAACAATGACAAAGAATGATGTCACTTCTAGAAAATATAAATACTTCCACAGAGATGAAGACTTTACATGTAGAGGAAAAGGTAGTACAAGTGTAGAAGATGGCATGACAGGCTTAGTTGGAGACTGATTTGGATTTTATGAGAAAAATGAAATGAATACAGATTATTAATAGGTGCTTAACACAAAATAATAGAGATACAATAAAACTGGTTTTCTATTCAATAACAAAATAAGCTGAAACTGTAAAATGCAACAGAAACAAGCTTGCTGGAATGGTGGTGGCTTATCTCTGAGAAGAGATGTGACGACAACACACATTCACAAGAAGAAGGTTACAATGAGGCTCTGAAGGCATTTTTTTCAATAAGCAAGAATGCCAAAAATCCTATACATCCAAAAACCTAACCCTGGGAGATGAAGCGCAAAAAGTCATGTGGGCCCCGTTTGGGTAAGTTAGTACATCAACTTTCCGAGGTCGTAACTTTTGCATATGATCTTTGTTTTAGGAATGTGATAGCCCATTGGAAAGGTATCATAAAGGATATTCATTTTGGGGGCTCAATATTGAATTTGTCTATCATTGAGGAGCTTGATCTTGAAAAACATTAATTTAGGCCCTCAAAATGACCCCGGAAGTTAAAATTGATAAAAATAGTAAATTGCCAAAATTGTCAGAAAACTGTTTTGAGCCAGTTGGAAAAGGTAGGTGGCCACCGATATCCATCTATATCAATCCTCCCTCCTTAGGAAGCAATGGTATCCATTGCATTGAGTTCCCCCATCATATGAAGAAATTTCTGCTGAATTTGGCCCCGGGTGAGACACTTGCCTTGGTGCAGGAGCTTCCCTGCTTTGACGACTCAATAAAGCTGGATCCTTTGTTGTCAAGTGGCCTTGATCATCTATTCTGCTACTTCTGAGGTGTCTAATAATAATGGGAAATAAGGGCGAAGGAGATCCACGTTGAACACTGGGTGCAGGCCAAGGAAAGGAGGAATGTTGAGCTCAAAAGCATTATCCCCCATGGCCTTGGTGATAGTGTACAACACATAACAGAGTGGGTGAGGCTTCCTATGGGGTCCTATAAGGCATTGTTTCTTCAAGTGCAACCAAACTTTGTCACCCACCTGAAACTTATGTGGCACTCGATGTTGATCATGGTGTTGTTTGTACTTGTTATTGGACTTCTATAGGATATCCTGAACCTATTGGCAAATGTGCTGGATCCGCTCAATGAACTGGGTGGATTTTTCAGCTTCAGTTGGAGTAGGAGATGAGTCGGTCGAGGTGACCTCAAGGGGAAGTGCAACATCTATGGGACCCAATGGTTGGAATCCCAACCCCACTTGAAAGGGGTTGTGGTTGGTTGAGATATGCAGGGCTCAGTTGTAGCTATGATGGACATAGGGAAGGCTCTCATCCCATGTGCGAGGGTGATTTTAATTATACATGCAAAGGATATGCATAATCATTCGATTTACAAACTCGGTTTGGCCATTTGTTTGGGGGTGGAAGGCCATGGATTTAGTGAGTTTGGTATCCAACAGTGACTAGAGGCTCAACCAGAATGTGCTAAGAAATCGACTATCCCGATCTGAGACAATGGTTTGTGGGATTCCAAAATGTACCCAGACTCGTTCAAAGAAGAGCTTGGCAATGGCCTCTATTGTGATTCTCTTCTTGCAGGCAACCAGAATCTCCATCTTAGAAAAACGATCAACAACCACAAAAACACAGTCATTTCCCCTCTTAGTGGACGGGAGGCCCGACATTTAGTACATTGAGATGGATTCCCATGGCCTATCCGGAGTAGGAAGAGGGGTGTACAAGCCCTATTTCTTAGTGTTCGGTTTGGAAATAGCTCAGGCAGTGCAGGACTTGATATACTTGTTGACCTCCTGTCGAAGTTTCAGCCAATAGAAATGTTTTTGTATCATCGCCACTGTCTTTTCGACGCCGAAGTGTCCTACCACATGACTATAGTGGGCTTCCCAGATCATCTTTGCTCACTCACTTGATGGAACACAGATATGGCCCAGACGACACAACAACCCATCCTGAAGATGGAAATTATCGACAAATGTGTTTTCACCAACATTTGGTAGGTGGTGGTGAAGTCAGGGTCTGTCTCATAGAGTTGGGGCCATCCAGATGTCTAATGGCCGCAAGAGTCTAGCACCATGGTGAGTGTCGCAACTGGTGGTCTTCTAAGACAATCAGCGATGCAATTGGTGCTTCCTGTTTTATACTTGATGTTGAGGTGGAATTCCTGCAAGTATGTGGACCACTTTTGATGGTGGTCATTCTGCAATTTTCCCTATGTCTGCATGAACTACAGTGGCTTATGATCAGTGTGGATGACTGTCTCCTTCCCAAGAATGTAATGTCTCCACTGGCGGCATGCTTTCACAATGGAGTACATTTCTTTGTCATAAGTAGGGTACTTATGTACAATATATAAAAGTGTCTCACTATGATAGGCCACGAGGTGGCCGTGCTGAGTGAGAACGACGCCCACAACATAGTCTGAAGCATCTGTCTCAATCTCAAAGGGATGTTGCAGGTCTGGTAGTGAAAGTAATGGGGATGAGCACAAGCACTGGTTCAAATCATCGAATGCTTGTTGTTGGGACTGGCCCCACACAAATTTTGCCTTACCACCACCCCTATTTATTTGGCTGAGGGCCCATGCAATATGGGAGAATCCCAACACGAACCTATGGTAGAAATTGGCAAAACCTAAGAAGCTCTTAAGCTCAGTGAGTGTTGTTGGGGCTGGCCAGTCGCAGATGAATTGGATCTTGGTTGGATCCACATGTACACCATGCTGATCAATGATGTAGCCCAGGTAATGGACCCTGTCCATGCCGAAGGATCATTTTTCCAAGTTGGTGTATAGCTTGTGCTACCACAGGGTGTGCAAAACCTGTTGAATATGCTGCAAGTGTTCAACCCAAGTCTTGCTGTAAATTAGAATGTCATCCAGATACACCACTACAAAAGTATTTGTGAATGGTCACAGGATATCATCCATCATCCTCATGAAAGTGGTTGGAGAATTTGTCAAACCAAAGGGCATGACCAACCATTCATAAAGGCCTTCCTTTGACTTGAAGGCAATCTTCCATACATCTGTCTTTTCTATCGGGACCTGGTGGTAGCCAAACTTCGGATCAATCTTACTAAAGTATTTGGCCCTCATGAGTTGATCAAGGAGGTCATCGATTTGGGGAATCGGGTACTGGTTTCTGACTGTGATTTTATTCAGAGCCCGGTAATCAATACAGAGTCACCAGGTTTCATCTTTCTTCTGTACTAGCATGATTGGGCTCCTGCAACATGATGAGCTAGGGCAGATGTGCCCCATGTGGAGCAGTTCTTGGATCTGTTGCTTGATCTCCTCATTCTCTAAAAAAGAGCGACGATAGACTGTCCCATTGGGCAGCGATGCGTCGGGGGTCAGATCGATGGGGTTCTTGACCTGGAAGTGAAGAGGTACCCCTATAGGTGAGGAGAAGATATCCGAGTATTCTTCCACGACCTTATATACTTGCTTCTATTGTGTGGGGAGGTCAGTCGCAGAGACCCTGGATGTTTCACTTATTCTGAGAGAGAATCATGAAGAAGACAAACTTCCTCGTCTGAGAGATGACCTTCCTGTATTGCTTAG
The DNA here is from genome assembly GCA_000966675.3 of Picea glauca. Taxonomy (NCBI): domain Eukaryota; kingdom Viridiplantae; phylum Streptophyta; class Pinopsida; order Pinales; family Pinaceae; genus Picea; species Picea glauca. Next base: position 80,500 of record JZKD02S1725217.1, read on the forward strand.
CAGAGATCAAGGAAATAACACTAGGTGGGACTGCCTCGGGTATCCTGTACAATTTCCTATTCAAAGTAATAATAACACTACGAGGCCTAGACTCATATACATCATGATGTTTCCATAAATAAGGTTGTCCAAAAATAACATCACAAACTTTAAGAGGAGAAACATCACACAATACCTCATTTTTGAAGGGCTTGATGTCATACGACAATCGACATTGTTTGCTGACACAGAGATCACTTCTTTGGAGGAGACATCCAATGGTGTAGGGTTGTGGGTGTGGCATTGTTGGCAGGGTCGACCGCTTGATGACCTCTGCTGAGATGAGGTTCTTATGGATATTTCTATCAATGATGGAGTGTAGTGGGGTGAATTTTACCCACATCTATGAATGGAAGAGGAGCTTTCCTTCTTCTGGCTCGTCTGGTTCACCAGGCTGGAGCTTGGTGGTAGCAATAGTGGCACTGGGTTCCATGTCAATGATCCATATTCCCCTTTCTAGTTCTGGCTCGGATTCATAATTTTCATTTGATTCAGAGGCTTTCACTTCGGCCACCAATGACTTCTTTGAGTGAAAATTAGCAGTGTTATGCCAAGGTATCTTATGGAAGTCGCACCACTTCCCGGTATCTTTCTTTGTCTTTCCAGTGTCCTTATTTGCTTGCGGCTTGGAATGGTTGTCCTGATACTGTCCATACTTTCTTTGTCCTTTTTTCGATGGGTTGGGGCCTCCCTTTCCTGGATTTTTTTGTGAGGGGTTCCTAGGCCCAAATTGTCGTGTATTTTGTTTGAGCTTCTGCTCGATTTTGATGGCATATCGGTAGGCTGCGCCCAAGGATGAGATGTCCAGGAATTCCATTTCATTCTATATGTATCTATGCAGAGCACCATGATACTTGAGCACCATATGTTGCTTCGAATATTTGATACCCAACTTAGTGCACAAGGTATGGAAGATATTTGTGAAATCTGGCACTGCTTGGTCTCTTTCTTGTCGCAGTGTGGTCCATTTGGTATACAGGTCATCATAACTTCTGTTAGGGTAGTATTGTTCTTTAATAACATCCTTGAAGGATTCCCAGGTGGCTATGACTGAAAATAATGAGGTTTCCTCTATTTCCTTTTGCTCACAAAACGTTTCCCACCAATCTTTGACATGGGGAACGGCTTTGAGGAGCACAAAAGTAATATTTTCTCTATTTGAAAAGTTATGGACAGAAAAATACCCTTCTAGTAGATTCAACCACTTGTCTACAACATATGCATCTATATGACCTTAAAATATAGGAATATTGAAGTTTATTTGTACCCTGAAGGGGGCGATGCCTCCATTCGAAGAAGATGTGTTGCCTGTTGGTAGCCGCCGAAGGATTTGCGTGAAACTATCCATCATCTCGTTCCTCTGTTGCGTGAGGGATTCCTCAATCAATATTTGAAAGGATATCCTTTCCCATCATATTTCTTTTCTCCTGCCATGGGAGGTCGCTTGGGCATGCGAGAGATTCTGTCCTCAAGAGAAACAAGCTCGAGACCCAACTCTGTGTACTCCAACCTCGTTGGGGACATGCATTAAGACAACAAGGAGTAGACCACTCTGATACCACTAATCCAGATTTTATGAGCAGAACGAAATGAATACATATTATTAACAGGTGCTTAACAAAAAATAACAGATATATAGTAAAACTAGTTTTTTATTCAATAACGAAATAATCTGAAACTGTAAAATGCAGCGGAAACAAGCTTGTTGGAATTGTGGCGGCTTATCTATGAGAAGAGATTTGATGACAACACGCATTATCAAGAAGAAGGTTACAATGAGGATCTGAAGGCATTTTTTTCAATAAGCAAGAATTCCAAAAACCCTAGACATCCAAAAACCTAACCCTAGGAGATGAAGCACCAAAAGTCATGTGGGCCCAGTTTGGGTAAGTTAGTACATCAACTTCCCGAGGTCGTAACTTTTGCATGCAATCTTCGTTTTAGGCATGTGATAGCCCGTTGGAAAGGTATCATCAAGGAGATTAATTTTTAGGGATCAATCATTCCCTCATATATAATTTGGGAGATCGATCCAAAAAAACCTTCATTTAGGCGCTTAAAATGGCCCCAGAAGTTAAAACTGCTAAAAATAGTAAATTGCCAAAATTGTTAGAAAACTGTTTTGAGCCAGTTGGAAAAGGTGGGTGGCCACTGATATCCATTTGGATCAGAGCCCCTACAAGAAAAGGAATAACAGTTGGTCATCGATATCGACACAAAAAAATTGAATGTAGAACACAAAGGCGTGGAAGGAGGAGAGATGCTACAAAACCCAATCACCGCGCAACTCGTGGAAGACATGGTTGAAAGGAGTAGTCAGGATCATGCACAGTGCCAAAGAATCACTGAAATGTATGACGTTCTAGCACAAGAAGTGACAGATGATGGATTTAGGTAGTGACTCAGGATGATTCACGATGTCATAGTTGGGGGTATGTTGGGTGCAAGCCCATTTTGGGAGAAAAGCAGGACGTGGGAGAAATACAACTGGTAGGAAAATCAACATGTGGGAAGAAAACACGTATGCAAGAGGAGGAAAGAATGTGAGGAACACATGCAATAATACCTAAGCACGATGTGGGAGAAATACAACTGGCAGGAAAAGCAGCATGTGGGAAGAAAACGCACATGCAAGAGGAGGAAATCATGAGAGCCATGCATGCAAGAAGACCCAACCATGCTAGGGTTAGGGTTTTGGAAAAATAATGAAATGGTTGGTAAGACAAAAACATGTATAAATAGGTACCTAGGAGGTCTAGGTCAAGGTTGGTCATGGTTACTATGTTTTTCGAAGACTGAATGTTTGTAAAATCTGATCTCATTTTGTAAGTTGTTGAGATGAGGAAAGGAAATAAGGTAGATCTTGAGGGTTAGATCACAAGCTAAGGAGCCTAGAGTGATCTAATATGCCTCATTGTATATCTCGACCTGTTTGATGGAGATTTGTAATGCACAAAGAGCTGTAGTTTTGGAAACACCATAATAAAAGAGAAAAGTAGCCAAATATTTGTGGATGTATCCCAGGAGGGGTGAACCATGGTATATCATGTGTTATGTGACTGAATATTTTGTATTTCCTTTACTGTCGATGATTATATGTTAGACAAATACACGAATCACTAGTTAGATCTGCTATTTTACATGCATGAATAAGAATGATAGGATATTCAATATAAGTTGAATGTTAAAGTAACAAATGAATATCATAGAGTTTAATCCCAGATCCCCACTCATTCCCAGGATGCAAGAACATGAGAGACGTTTCAACCACCCATAAGAACTATCTCGGGTGAGACTGTGCAGTGCATTTTGTGCGTTGTGTTTTCTTCTGGTTTACCAGGAGGGACGATAGTTTTATGAGGTTTTGTTGGAAACCATAGTAGATCTGAACCTGGGTCAGCCCAAGAATGGTAGTTAGAGGGAATAAACAACCAACATTTTCTCTCTCTCTCTTCAACCTATCTCTCTCTCTCTCTCTTCAACCTATCTCTCTCTCTCTCTCACTCACTATATCACTCACTTTCTGTCTCCTCGTACCTCTTTCTCTTCCCCCTCTA
>JZKD02S1725217.1:88041-101546 GCA_000966675.3 Picea glauca
GTTGCAGGGTCTAATATGCAGGATATAAATATGCTCAAGAAGAAATTAGCCAATTCATTTGTGATGAAGGATTTGGGTGCTGCAAAGAAAATCCTTGGCATGAGAATAACAAGAGGCAAAAAAAATCGCAAATTGACATTGTCTTAGGGTGAGTACACAGAGAAGGTGTTAGAGAGGTTTAGAATGTAGAATGCAAAACCAATTAGTACACCTTTGGCCAACCATTTCAAATTAACTAAGGAAATGTGTCCCAAGACACATGAGGAGATATAATACATGTCCAGGGTCCCTTATTCATCATCAGTTGGCAACTTGATGTATGCAATGGTTTGCACAAGACCAGATATTTTACATGCAGTGGGAGTTGTGAGCAGGTATATGAACAATCCAGGTAAATAACATTGGGAGGAAGTAAAGTGGATTCTCAGGTATTTGAGAGGTAATGCTACTCATGCATTATGTTTTGGAGGTTCAGACTCTTTTCTACAGGGATATGTTGATTAAGATATGGCAGGTGATAAAGACAGTAGGAGGAGCACCACATGGTATGCTTTTACTATAGGTGGAACAACACTAAGTTGGATTTCAAAACTGCAAAAGGTTGTTTCACTTTCAACAACAGAGGCAGAGTATGTTGCTGCTACAGAGGCTAGTAAAGAGATGATTTGGTTACAAAGGTTTATGGAGGAATTGGGAAAGAATAAGGAGAATATCAGGTTGTACTATGACAGTGAGAGTGCAATTCATCTTGCAAAGAAATCAGCCTTCCATTCGAATACTAAACATATACAATTGAGGTACCACTTCATACGATCTGCCTTGGAAGATGGAAATTTGAAGTTGGAAAAGACACACGCTAGCCAGAATCCTGCAGACATGTGAACAAAGGGAGTAGCCAAAGAGAAACTGAGTTCCTGCTCAATTTTAGTTGGTCTTCAAGAATGAAGATGAAGATGAGAAATTTTCCAGTTCCAAGTAGGTTCAGAGTCCATCATATACAACAGCGGTGGAGTTGTTGAGATCAGTCTCCAAGTGGGAGATTGTTGGTTTTGGAGCCTGATTATGTTCCTGATTCAGAGGTCCTTGCTTTCAGCCGTGTTTATACCCCATGAATACTTACACCCCACAAGTATGTACACTCTTCCACGCGGGGAAGTGTAGAGGGGGGGTACCCCCTCTGTGGGGTCCAGGGGAGCTATCCCCCCGACTGGGGGGTTAGGGGGAGAAGCCCCCGAAGGAAAAATTCTCTTGTAAATGTATATTGTAATTTCATTGTAAATATAGACCATTCATTATAAGGTCGCAGATCTAACGGTAGAAATTATGTTAGGGTTTTTTTCCCTAGAAGGAAACCCTCTGTTATGAGGGAAATGTCTTGCGGCTTTGCATTATGGCGAGTATTGTATTTTGAGAGAGGAGACTGTGAGAGAAAGAAGAGGAAGTTACAACAGGTTTTGCTGTAGGTTGTATCCCTTCATTTGTTGGATAATAATAAAGGAAGGACCTGGCAATTTCTCTAGTGGACGTAGCCCACACTGCGTGAACCACATAAACATGTGTCTCTCTTGTATTGTGTATCTTTTGTTTTTTTTTTCCGCATTTGCTTTATTTTATTGCTCTGTGGTTGTTGGTGTCCAAGTATGAATGATTTATTCACCCTTTTCCTACATTAATTTATCAATCTGGGTGCGTATTATTTCAAGGAAACACACAAGGTATATGCAAGGGAAAGAGCACAATCCGTTCTGGCCAAGGGTTCATGATTAAGATTCAAAACATTGCTGTGAAACTAGATTAATTACAACTTCGAAAAGAAATCATAAGAATTGAAACACTGTAACAACAAGCATAACTAATAAATAATACACATAGAAAGACACAACACCTGATCATAAGAGTGGGCCCAACTCTCTGATCAGGGCTGCGTTAGTCATAGTGAAGATTAAGAAAACAAAATAGATAATTCTTTATAATTCTGCAAAGGGTTATTACAATATCAATGGGGGAATCCCTAGTTACAGGAATAAAATCTCTTTTATACATGGAGAAGGAGAACAACCTCTTTCCCCAAAACATGGTAACCGTATCCCCAAAAACATACATTAGTTGGAACAGCACCAGTACCAGATAGACAAGATCAGCGAGATGCTCAAGAATGGTTCAGGGATCTGCGACTCCAGCTGTGTGGCCTCCTTATGGCTTGGTCGTTGTTGTGAATAACATATTTGTTGCGGGATACTGAAGCCTTGGTTCCTGTTCTCCAGAAGCTGCGGTCAAACATTCATTTTAGTGCTGCGAATAGGAAAAACTCTGTGACTTTATTTCATTAATACAATATTCCAATAGACAAGGCAGGGGTATTTACCTTACAGGTTTAGCATAGTAAACATAGGTAAATAAGTGAAAAAAGGTCAAAAAGGGTAATGGAAATGCAATAGAAAGATAGCCTGATTTGGTGCCCAACATCTCCCCCCAACTAGCCTTCTGCATGCCCTCATGCAGTTTGTTGCCTTTGCAGGTCTGGATTTCGCTGACCGTTGGCTTCCTGAAAATGGGTGAGATCATAGTCTTCGGCCATATCTGTCCCTGGAACTTTAAAACCATCTGAAAGGAGGAATTCTTCCCACCAATCTTCCAAGATGATATATGTTGGAGTATAATTTTCTACTAGCAACCAAATAGTGGGAAACTGAAACCAGAGTCCCATCCATTAGACCTCGCATGTTCGGACACATGCCACATATCTGGGCACTCTGGGGAGCACTCATGCAAAATTTGGTGCCCCAAAAGGTTCCCTGTTCCGGACAGCTATAGGTGCCATCATCCACCTTTTCTAACAACAATCAAGGGCCTCTTCATGAAATGTGACTATTTGCTTAACACAAAGATCAAGGCACCAATTTTGTGTCCTCAACATTCTATCTCTATTCCCGTCAATTCCCAAAAGTGTATTGTGTTTAGTGAACATGGTGACTGACCTCTCAGGTTCTCCTCTTACTATAAACAACTTTGTAACCTGATTAGATTCAAATGTGTTAAAAGCCTTCTGCTAGCTGATCTGGTTGAAAGTGTAAGAGGTGAGGGCCCTTAAATGAATGTCCCCCACATATGGGACTGGATTGAATTCTCTTTCCAGGCGCAGCAGATACCCATGCAGGTAAAATTCACACATCAAATTATGAGTTGGCACGTCGTGGTGCCTCATTATTCAGAGGAATTGTACACCATTTTTTTATTTTATAACTAATCTCGTTTTTGATGTTGTCCATGCAGAATAAAATAAAACGTTCATGTAAGAATAAAAAATAACAAGAAGCAGGGGGGCGACATGCCATCACCTCTTGCGCCAAATTAAACATCTGCTCCTTATTAGTTTTCAACTATGCCACTTTCTTTTCCAGCTGCTCCATCTTGAGCTGTTGCTTCGCATGCCTTAATCTCATGATGTCTATATGCACCACATATTCAAAAATAGTTTTGGAGGCTCGTTCCTGAGTTCTTCTGACCTCGTTTTGATATTGAGCCATAGTAGATTTCCAAGTCTGCACTTCGACCGTTAAGGCATGCTCATGGTCTTCAAACAATTGCTTGACCGGGTCTATTTGAGTAGTAGCAGAGGTTATGGTTACCTGGTCCGTCTGAGTCTCTGTTTCTACTCCTATGGCCTTGTACTTTCTAGCTTGCTGCTTGTATTTCTTCATCCGCTTCTACATTTTGTGTACTTGTTTCCTTAGTTTCCTGACTTCCATCTTAAGACACATTGTCTCTTTAAACTATAGCTTTTGTTTGACTGGGAGTCTTACGACCTTCTCGCCTGACTCTTCCATTGGCTCATTCGTCGGGACTTCTTCACTTGGTCCCTCCTTTTCGCCTATGACTATTTCCTCTTGTTGCGCGCTCACCACCACCGGTGGTGCCCTTGTGATATGCTCTCCTTCTAATGTGTCTTTTTGAGTAGCATCCCCCCCACACGGTTGTGGCTTTTGTGATAAAATTGGAAGAATGGCTAGATCTTCTTCTGTGCACCAAAGGGAACAAGTTGACCTTGCTCCTCTTGGAATAAAGGAGAAAAAGGAGAAATGACAGGGATCTTCAATGTTCGGTCCTAAGGTCGACGTTAGTTCTTATGGGTCAGCATCAACCTCATGCCCTAGTTCTCCCAGCACTTCTTCCATGGGTTCTATGGTCGGGGTGGTCATGACCTCTTCTTCATTCGGGTTATCCTCCTCCATCGACTCCATGGTGACAGGAGGTCCTTGTGGGGTACCCTCGGTCGCAATATCGACCAATTCACCTGCTCCTATATTTTGTGACCCCACTTCTGTCGTTATCATGCTATCAAATTGCTTTGCTGGTTCCACAGGCGAGGTTGGTTCTTGTGGGACAACCTCGGTCATGGTACTAGTGGGCCTTTCTGTGTCAACTTCCGCATCTTCCATTGGTTCCATGGTTTCGGCTTGCTCTTGGGGAGCAACCTCTTCTTCAAATTCTTCAGCTTCCATCTCCATCTCTTTTGGTTCCTCCTAGTCAACATAATCATCTTCTCCTACATTTTCCTCCTCCGTGGCTTCTGGTTCATCTTCCCTAGCATTTTCCTCCTCCATGGCTTCTAGTTCATCTTCCCTAGCAGCCACAGCGGATGCTACTTCTTCCTCTGTGGAATCTCGAAACAGTTCCCACAGAATCGGGATTCGTCTGATGACATTCATTACTAACAGCTGACCCAACCCATGGTGGGTGATGACCGCCAATACCTTCGCGACTCCTGAGATGAATGTGCCATTAGGTGAAGGCTTCTCCATAAGAAATAAGGCACATTCAGTGAGAAAGCCTATGCTTGGGGAAATCGCAGGTGAGTTAGTATTTGGAGATGGTATTTGAATATGGTGGAGTATTTCCCTTCGCAAGTCATATATCTCATGACGAACTCTGCTACTTCTTCCCATGGATGTGGCAACGAGTTTCTATCGTATCCTCGACCCTTCTACACGTTGCTTTCTCCCACCTGTAAAAAGGCTTCGGGAAACTCCGGAAGGACAGTCCTTCTTGAAAACCATCGCTGTCCATTTTGAGGGAGTCCAGTGACTTCTATGATGGCTTCCTCTGTCACAGGGATTTCAATTCCGCGGACCCGAGAGCTTCCTTCTCTCAAGTTGAGTGCAAATTCTGCTGCAATTTCTTCGTTCAACCCTTTCAACCTATCAAAGTAAACATTCCATCTTGCGTTCTCAAAGACCTTCCATACCTCCTGATTTTTCTAAACTCTCATTGTATCTTCAGGCTCATTCCGCATAGATTGTCCACCCATTGTTGTAGAGGCGGAGTCAACACGACGAGTGCAGTTAGCTAGTAGGGGAAAATGGTAGGGATCCAAACCATTGGCAATTGAAATAACGTCATGTCTCTTTTGGGGACAACGGATGAAACAGTGCTGGTATGTTTGAAAAATGATGACAGATTGTGGTGGTACTATCAGATATTTAATGCAGCGTGTTGGGGAGGTGACTTATTATGACTCTGCGTGTACGAGTATGCATTTCAACATATCAAATTTATGATTACGAAGTACCGAAATCATTAGATTCTGTTTGGTGAGGATTGTGTGTCATAAATGATTTTTCATGGTATGTCGTCGTTTCTTATGATGGTTCCCCCCCAACTTAATTACGGTTGTCCATGACATGCTTTGATGTCTTTTTGGAATATTTTAATTAAATCCATAAAAGTTGGCGGAGACGTACCTAGGGACCTACCTTATGGTGGAGTAACAAAAAAATGTCTGATGGAGTAACGACAACAGGGTGTAACAACAACAAGGAGTAACAACAACAGTGAGTAGTCAGCAATCGACGGAGTAATGGTGATGGTGGAGTAGAGGTAGTTACGGAGTAACGACACCAGGGGAGTAATGAAAGTTGCGGAGTAACAACACTGGTGGAGTAACGACAGTTGTGGAGTAACAACACCGACATTGAAACAATAGTTGTGAAGTAACAACATCGACGAAGAATCAGCAGTTGCGAAGTAACAACATCGACGAAGAATCAGCAGTTGCAAAGTAACAACATTGGTGGAGAATCAACAATTGCAGAGTAACAGTATCGGCGAAGTAACGATAGTTGAGGAGTAACAACAGTTACGGAGTAACAACACTTAGTGGAGTAATCAGTACACACCAATGGAGTAACAACAACGTCTTTATAGCAACACTGGTGGAGTAACAACGCTGACTGTTACATTTCTCCTGGCCATATTCCTTTGTTATTCCTGCAAAATACAAACAAGTAATATTTACAAAAAAGAATTATTATTATTTTTTTTTAAGACAGAGTGAGAGTGTCCTTCATTCCAACAACCATTAAATCAGATGAATCAGAAAGGTGTTTGACAAAGGCATTTCTAGAGGCTGGATGATGGTATAGTTTTAGACGGTGTCCATTTACTAAGAACGAGGTATGATTCTCATCTATTGTAATTAATATAACCGTTCCATTGTCAAACACTGCGTCCACTTGATATGGCCCCATCCAGTGAGTGCGAAGCTTGCCTTTGAAATCCTTAAATTGGGAGTCGTAAAGTAATGCCCAATATCCCACATGAAACACCTTACTTTTGATAAATTTATCATGCCATTTCTTTCTCTATTGTTGAACAATAGTGGTCTTCTGGACAGCTACTGACTGAATCTCATCCAACTCATTCAGCTGTCCAATCGGTGTTTCTGTGTTTCTGATAGGTCTAAGCCTACTTCTAGAGCTATTCTAAGTGTACTGATCTCAAATTCCACCAAAAACAAGGGGACTTTCCCATAGACTAATTCAAATGGAGAAAACCCAGTTGTGTTCTGCCATGTTGTTCTGTATGCCCATAAATCTTCTAGAAGTTTCTGTGCCCAGTCTCGATGATGACTTGCTGCTGTCTTTGTCAAGATATTTTCCAATACCTTGTTTGTTCTTTCTACTTGCTCGTTCGCCGCCTGGGGGTGATAGGGGGTTGTCACTCTATGTTTGACCCCATATTTCTACATCAGTTTTCCTATCATGTGGGATGTGAACTGTGATCCTCCATCCGACACAATTTCCCTTGGAGTACTGTATCAGGAAAAGATTTCTTCAAAAAGAAAGTCTGCCACTACTTGCTCTGTTGCTTTTGTGACTGCTCTAGCTTCCACCCATTTAGTTACATAATCAGTGCAGACCAGGATGTCATCTTTTTGATGAGAAGGTGGGTTGAAGGGTCCAACAAAATCAATGGCCCATTTCTCAAATGGTTCAAGGACTATCTGGGGCTGTAGAGGCATTTCATTTGCTTTCCCAGGTTGTCCCATCCATTGGAAGCTATCACACCTTCGGACATAATCCCGAGCATCATGAAAGATGGAGGGCCAGTAATATCCCATTTGCAACAGTTTGTGACTTATCCTTTTATCTTCAAAATGTCCTCCACAGGGTCCATCATGTGCAGCCTTTAGTATCTCATAGATATTATCTTCTGCCACACAACGCTGAATCTGTTGGTCAACCCCTGTATGAAAGAGATATCCTGCCATCCATGAATATCAGGTACTCTGGTGAATAATCTTCCTTTTCTCCTTATATGACAGATGTCGAGGCACCTTCCCCAAAGCAAGATAATTAGAAATATCTGCATACCATGGAGTGTTAGCAGATACTGCAAAAAGATGTTCATCTGGAAAATTATCTTCAATTGGTGTATTCTTACCCTCATGTTCTATCCTAGATAAGAAATTTGCAACCACATTTTCATTCCTTGGTTTATCTACTATAGTAATATCAAATTCCTATAGTAGCAAAATCCATCTTGTGATACGACCAGGGGTAACAGGTTTATTCATTAAATACCTGATAGCTGCATGATCGGTATGCACAAAGGTAGGATACCCGGTAATGTAGTGCCAGAATTTATTGATGGTGTAAATGACAGCAAGGAACTCTTTCTCAGTCACTATGTAGTTTAATTCAGCAGGAGCCAAATTCTTACTAACATAGTAAACTGCATATGGTATTTTGTCCTCTTGCTGACCTAATACTGCACCAACCATTGTTTGGGAAGCATCCGTATGACTATGGAAAGGTAATGCCCAGTCCGACCCTCTAAGGATCGGAGTGCTACAGACCAATTCCTTAATTCTCGTAAAGGTTGCATCATAGTCCTCTGTCCACACAAAATCTAAATCTTTTGTTAGAAATTGAAAAAGTAGATGTGCTACTTTAGCAAAATTTTCTATAAAACGCCTGTAATAACCAACACAACCAATAAAGCTGCGTACCTGCATGGGCGTTTTTGGTGTCGAAAAATGATGAATTACCTTTGTCTTTGCTGGGTCCATCCGGATTCCTTTAGCTGAGAGAAAATGTCCCAGAACATTTCCCTCTTCCATCATCATATGGCATTTTGTTGTACTTAGCGAGACACATGCTTGTATACACCTTTCAATAACTTTTTCTAAATTTTTTAGCCCTTCAAGAAATGAATCCCCATATGGACTAAAGTCATCCATGTAGATTTCAACACTGTCATCTATCAAATCAGAGAAGATTCCCAAAATTTCCCTCTGGAACGTTATAGGAGCATTACACAGGCCAAAAGGAAGGACCCCGTATGCGAATGTTCCCCAGGGGCATTTGAAAGTGGTTTTATCCTGATCTTCAGGAGCTATCTGGATCTAGTTATACCCACCAAACCCATCTAGAAAAGAAACAAACCTTTTTCTAGCCAATGTGTCCAGAACTTGATCAATGAATGGCAAAGGAAAATGATCTTTCCACGTTACCTTATTTAATTCTCGATAATCCACGCATATCTTCCATTTACCATTTTTCTTAGGGACCATTACTAATGGGGATACCCATTGGCTATCTGAGATGGGGTAAATAAAACCTACATCTAGTAATTTCTGAAGTTCTTCTTTCACAACATTTTTCAATGTGGGGTTCATCCTTCTCTGAGGTTGTCTCACAGGACGACAATCCTCCTTAATGTATATATGATGGGTACATGAATTAGAAGGGATCCCTTTCATATCTGTATAATCCCAGGTGAAGGCCTCTTTGTGTTTCTGAAGGACATCCACGATTTGCTTCTTCTGGGATTCTGACAGAGTTGGATTAATATTCAGGGTTTTTCCTGGTTCTAGTTCCACTGGGACACTTTCACTGGGTGCATCAACAGGTAGCTCCTCTGATCCTTCTGTTGTTTCAATTGTTTCTTGAGTCTCATAGCTTAGGATAGATTCTAGGAATTGTTGATTTGTTTTGGAAACAGAGCAAGGATCATCCATAAAAGAGGTGATTACATCATCTTCTAATTCTATTTTCAACTGAAGGGCTTGTCTAATAGTGAGGATTGGCCTCAATTCCTCATTTTCTGTTTCGGGTTCTTTCCTAGATAAACTTTTCTTTCTTCATGCTGGTTTTATGGATGGGTTTGGTTCTACATGTGGGTATAACACTAAGTTATTAATGTTGTTCCCATTGGAAATAACCATGTGCCCTGATCGACACCCAATGTAAGCATCTGCAGTAGCCAACCATGGTCTACCCAAAATCAAAGGATGGCCGCCCACCAAAGATTGTGTCTGTAAGATCAGGAAATCTATGGGATAGTGCCATGAATCCACTGAAATTGTTACATCTTCCAACTTTCCTACGGGTTTGACTGTGGATCGGTCTACCAATTCCAATACTGTAGGTGTATGTTTCAAGTTACGAAGACCTAATGCATGCATGGTTTCAGTGGTGATAACGTTGATGGAAGCACCCAGGTCTACCAACACATTCGGAATCTGTACCCCATTAATTTGTACTATCAGAATTGGGTTCCTCAGATCTCCATACTTTTTAGGCATTGACTTTCCCATCATAAAATCTGATAATTTTCCCATAACATGAATGGTAAGGGGGTCTTCGGATTTCTTTGTAGGTTTCTTTGAACAATATTCCCTAAGAGTCTTTGCATATATTGGCACATCCTTCATAGCTTGTAACAAGGGAATTTTAACAAATAAGTTATGCAATTCTCCTAATAAATCAAATTAAGCTTGAGGGTTTGATTTACTCAAAGTTAGTCTCTCTGGGTAAGGTGGTTCAGATTGATGTTGTTTTACAGGAGGTGTCTAGTTTCTATCATTTTGTTTTGGCTCTTTATTAATTGGTTCTGATTCCTTACCTTCACTATCGATTTGTTCAATGGTAACTGGAGGAGGTTGAACATTAACTGTCCGCCCTAATCGTAGATTCATTTCATACAACTCTGCAGTGGAAATGCTATATGAAGGTAGGTTAAGAATGTCAGCTTGATGATCTCCCTTGCTATTAGGATTCGGAACAGGTTGGATTGGGAGCTGAGGACGGGCATGTTGATTACCCAGAGGTACATTAGAGGGCATTTGGAGTTGCTGCTATGACATTGGATGAGGAAACTTCCCATGAGGGGATCCTCTCCAAGTTGGAGCCCATGGGGAGCTCGAACTGGCTTGAGGGTTCCACTGCTGCCAAGGTGGAAATTGGTATTGTGGCCACATGGAAGGATAAGGCATGGACTGAGGATTCATATTAGAATTATTGAAATATTGAGATGGGTCTGAGTACATACCTTGATTTCCCATTGGTGGTCGAGGTTGCCATGGATTTCTAGACCCCATGAGGTACAGTTTCTCCATGTCTTTCCCCGTTCCTTGAAATACTACTTTCAGGCCTGGCAGGGAGAGGCATGAGCTTGTTGCATGATTTATCTCATAGATTGCACATTCCTCTATGGAGTTTAGTGAACATTCCCTCTCTGGATGCTTCTTTCTACATGTCGGGTAGAATATCTCCATAGTCTTGTCCAATTCCAGTTGCTTCTGTTTTACTTGCAGCGTATTCATCTGTGTCGACAGGGTGCTGAGGATATCTGTCCTCAAATTGTCTAGCAGGTTTTCAATTTCTTCTTTCGTAACACCTCCACCAGACCCTTTTGCTGAGAGAATTCCTTGTCTGTTTCTTGCAAGCCCTCTCAAGTACTGAATGCATAATTCACAGATACCTTTGAAACTTTCCTTAGAGATGTCTCATTTTCCCATAATGTTCAATAGTTCCATTGAGTCCTCACGGAAATATCAGAGGAGGATAATTTTTGGAATTTCCTTATCTAGGTCAGAGTGACCCGACCTCTGTAAGGTGTACTTGAATCATTCCACACAATCTTCCAAACTCTCATCTTCTTTTTGTGCAAACTTGAAATGTTCCTCCTTAATGTTCCGGGATTTACAATAATCTTGGTATTTTTCCAGAAAAGTTGTCTGCATATCATCCCATGTGGAAATAGAGCCTCCTCCAAGGCCCATGAACCATCAGAGAGCCATTCCTTTTAATGTAGAAGGAATTTTTTTTAACTTTTGGGCCTCCGTCGTGTAGTCATACCCCCGACACACTATGTCAAACTCAAATAGAAATGTGTCGGAATCTTCTGAAACAAGCCCATGAAAGTTTGGTAAGGCTGCTAATGGAATAGGCTTTGTGGGCACACTAGCTCCCAGATCTCCGATTGGAAACTCGATAGTGGAGGTTGTGGGAGCCATAAATATCTTCCAATAACCATTGTGTATTTCACCAAGCTCCGTAGGAGATGGCTGAGGTTTCCTTACCCCTTGGATCCAAGTCTCTTTAGCAGCACTTCCCCGATCCCTTGGTGATGCCAATACTCCTTCAATCCCTTCTCTTTCTTCCTGATGACTTGATCCCTCAGATACAACCTCCTCTCTCTTTCTTGAGTGGTCTGACTCTGTCGAGGTTCTGCTTGCGACCTCTTCCCCCTCTATTACCAACATAATATTTCCCTAGTCAGGTATACTACTAGATGTTTCTTCAACTGCTGGAGGGACCTGCTGTGTCGTATCACCCAAGAATGTTGTAGACATCACTGGTTGATCTACTAATTGTCCCTCAGACTTCACTCTTCGTGCCCTTGGTCTCATGGCTACGTGAGGTGATGTTTTTGATTCAACCTTTGCTATAATTTGTTGGATGTAGGTCTTTCTTCCCAAATATGGTTCTCCCTTCTTTGGGGCTCTCCCTCTGCCCCTGTTATTAAGTTCTTTGTTCATACAAGTGTTGGTATGATGGAGGGTCTTGGCATGAAACAACAATGCTTTAGTCTTGAAGTAAGGTGTCAAAGGACCATTCCTTCCCCAAGACGAAAGATCTTACGAAAAGAAAGGCAGCTAAAACAAACAAGAGTCTAAGGTTCAGGGCCCAGAGCAGGGCATCAAAGGACTCTTCCCTCCCTTGTACAAGAACCAAGAACAAACACACACCACAAAAAGACATAATACTTTCCAAATCTGAAGTAGGGTGTCAAAAGACTCCTCCCTCCCCAGGGTAAAAGCTAGGGTTTCCAAAAAAAAACACACAAGGGTTTGAAAGAAGTAAATCTAACTCAGGGTTTGGAGTAGGGCATCAAAAGAATCCTCCCTCCCTAGGACAAGAGATCGGCCAAAAACGGAAAATAAAAAATAAAAACAAGCGGAAAGAACACCTACGCTCAGGACCTGAAGCAGAGTGATAAAACTCATTCTCTCCCCAGGACGAGAGATTGACCCTCTGGTTGGTCTAGATCGTTGTCTTGCACCTTGTTAGCCTCCGCGACAACGACGCCAAAATGTTGGTGTCTAGGTATGAACGATTTATTCACCCTTTTCCTACATTAATTTATCAATCTGGGTGCGTATTCTTTCAAGGCAATGTGCAAGGTATATGCAGAGGCAAGAGAACAATTCGTTCTGGCCAAGGGTTCACGATTAAAATTCAAAACATTGTTGTGAAACTAGATTAATTACAACTTCAAAAATCAATCATAAGAATTGAAACATTGTAACAACAAGCATAACTAATAAATAATACACATAGAAAGGCACAACACCTGATCAGAAGAGTGGGCCCAACTCTTTGATCAGGGCTACATTAGTCACAACAAAGATTAAGACAACAAAATAGATAATGCTTTATAAATCTGCAAAGGGTTATTACAATATCAATGGGGGCATCCCCAGTTATAGGAATAGATTATCTTTTATACATGGAGAGGGAGAACAACCTCTTTCCCCAAAACATGGTAACCATATCCACAAAAATATACATTAGTTGGAACGACACCAGTACCAGATAGACAAGATCAATGAGATGCCCAAGAATGGTTCATGGATCTGCAACTCCAGCTGCGCGGCCTCCTTATGGCTTGGTTGTTGCTGTGAATAACGGATTTTCTATGGGATACTGAAGCCTTGGTTCCTGTTCTCCAGAAGCTCCGGTCAAACATTCGTTTTAGTGCTGTGAATAGATAAAACTCCGCGACTTTATTTCATTAATAAAATATTCCAATAGACAAGGCAGGGGTATTTACCTTACATGTTTAACATAGTAAACATAGGTAAATAAGTGAAAAAAGGTCAAAAAGGGTAATGGAAATGCAGCAGAAAGATAGCCTGATTTGGTGCCCAACAATGG
>JZKD02S1725228.1:59801-88803 GCA_000966675.3 Picea glauca
GTTTATGGTTGCATCTTTGATACATTTCTGTTATATTATTGAATATCTGCAATATCTCTGTGCATTTCTTTATTATATCTCCACTCTCATTTCGTGCCGAAAATAATCCGGATCAACTTGTTAATAGGTGGTCGTCATAAGAGGGGGAATCGTGACATATGGTATCAGAGCGGGTTCAACCCGCGACTTGGGATTCGCTACAGCTTTTGTGACATGATTTGATTTGATTATATTGTTGCTAATCGATTTGATTGTGTGCGTGCAGGTAATCATGGTTAGAGGATGCCGCGGAGGTAGACGATGGGGTGCTAGGGGAGGAGGCGTGACACCTCTAGTAGCATCCTCGCCTGAGGGGTCTAACCCCCAGGGAGGCGAGCAGGTTCTCGGACAGTAGCAAATAGTAGTTGGTGACGTGGTCAAGATGATGATATCTCAGTGCATGTCTGAGGCACTCATCAGCCGCTTGGAAAGAGAGGAGGCCAGGGCGTTGACACCCGCTGAGGTTCCGCCGCGCGCACTGGCCATTACTGGTAGCATTCACCGTGAACTCGAGAAGGTCAAATTTATTGAGTTCTTTGGTGCCCCAGACGAAGCAGCCACCGAGGCATGGTTGGAGAACATGGCGATGTGCTTCACACTTCGCGATTATACCTCCAACATGAAGGTCCACATGGCGGTCTTTCAACTGAAGGGGAGCGCTCTTATATGGTGGAAGACGCTTCTACCGCAGCTGAACATGGTTGTCGAAGATGTGTCATGAGAACTATTCGAGGAATGGTTCTGAGAGAGGTATCTTTCAGAGGAATTCATTGAGCGTCAGCTCAATGAGTTCAATGCATTAAGACAAGGAGGTCGTACGGTGCCCGAGTACGAGGCACGTTTTATGGAGCTGCTCTGGTATGCTCTGCACCTTAACACTGAGAAGCTCAAGGTAAACAGGTTCATTCTTAGCCTTAATGACAGCCTATGTGCAAAGGTTAGGATCTTGATGCCTCAAACCTTACACGACACCATCCAGAAGGCCCTCATAGCAGAGGAGGAGCTTATCAGTGGGGGTCAGACCAGGACTCCAGTGAGACCAGTAGGGCAGGGTTCATCTGGAACATTGCAGCACCAGACACCAGTGAGACATATGCCGAGATATCCTGGCTTCTAGAGGGGAACCACTTTCACTACACCTCGACGAGCGTTGCCTCAGCAACGGACACCTTATCGAGGACCACCGCTTCAGCAGCAGCGTCACCCGCAGCAGCCGCAGTTCAAGCCTGTTCAGCAGAATAGACCAGGGTTCCAGGCCAATGGGTCGTCATCTTCTACTTCAGGTACCAGGACTATTGGGCCGAAGAAGGGGTGTTGGACGTGTGGGGAGCCGCACTACCAGCGTGACTGTCCTGTGGAGAGGAACAGAGTGTCTGGATCAGCCGGACCCACTATAGTGGGAGATATAGGCAAGGCCCATCGGATTCATGCAGCAGTGAATAACCGCCAGGCAGAGCACCAGTCGACTATGCTCGAGACGACAAGTACCGTCGCTGACCAAACCCTTAGTGTTTTGATAGATCCCGGTGCTACTGAGAATTTCAATTCTGGTGCAGCGCTAAAAAGGATTAAGGTAAAGGTAGTCGAACAGGATGAGTTTAGCTTCATGGAGATGGCTTTGGGAGCCAAACAGAAGTTTGGAGGAAAGGTTACGGGCTGTGCCCTTAACCTGGGAGAGTTTGTCACGAGGGTCAACTTGTACGTCACAATATTAGGATCTTACGACGTCGTGATTGGTATGGATTGGTTGGAATCACATGAGGCGATACTCAACTATAAGACGAAATGGTTGAGCTTGGTTGATGATGAAGGACAGAGACGTGTGATTGTAGGACAGATCCAGGGAGTTTCCCTGAGGTTCGTCTCTTCCTTACAGTTACGGAAGAGTATGCGCAAGGGGTACAAGCTTTATGCAATCCTGGAGCTAAATGAGAAGGGAGTAGCGGAAGGTCTAGAACACCTTTCGGTGGTGAGAGAGTTTGCGAACGTGTTTCTGGAGGAGTTACCAGGGATGCCACCGGAAAGAGAATTGGAGTTTACCATAGAACTAAAACTGGGGACCGAACCGATAGCAAGAATGCCTTATCGGATGTCGACCCCGGAGTTGCAAGAGTTGAAAATGCAACTGAAGGAGTTGTTGGACCTGGGACTGATACGTCCTAGTGTGTCACCATGGGGAGCACCTATCATTTTCATACGAAAGAAGGATGGATCTTGGAGGATTTGCATTGACTACCGTCAACTGAATAAGGCTACGATGAAGAATCAGTATCCCTTACCAAGAATTGATGATCTGTTCGATCAAATGAAGGGTGCGACGGTGTTCTCCAAGATCGATTTGCAATCAGGGTATCACCAGTTACGGATCAAATAGGATGACATCCCTAAGACTGCCTTTAAGACGAGATTTGGACATTACGAGTTTATTGTTTTACCATTTGGATTAACAAACGCCCCAGGGGTATTCATGAGTTTGATGAACGGGGTGTTCCGCGAGTACTTGGACAAATTCATCCAAGTATTCATTGACGATATTTTGATCTACTCTCGGAAGATGGAGGACCATGAAGAGCACTTGCTCTTGGTGCTACAGTGTCTATGAGAGTACAAATTGTATGGGAAGTTGTCCAAATGCTCTTTTTATCAATCGAGGATTCACTACTTAGGGCATGTCATCTTCGGTGAAGGTATCTCCGTGAATCTAGAAAAGGTGGAGGCTATTATGGAATGGCCTATGCCAATGAATGTCACAAAGGTGCGTAGATTTATGGGTTTAGAAGGATATTATCGATGGTTTGTCGAGGGATTTTCGAAGATAGAAAATCCGATCACGGAATTGCAGAAGAAAAACACGAAGTTTGTTTGACCGAGAAATGCGCGGAAGCATTTCGGAGACTTAAAGAGTTGTTGACTACAACGCTGATACTAAAATTCCCTGACATGGATTCAGACTTCTTGGTATGCACGGATGCATCCAAGGAAGGTTTAGGCGGAGTCTTGATGCAAGACGGATGAGTGATTTCTTACATTTCGAGAAAACTGAGAAGGCATGAAGAAAACTACGCGATGCATGATTTGGAGTTATTAGCCATCGTATACGCCTTGAAGGTTTGGAGACACTACCTTGTTGGATGAAAATGTGAACTAAAGACTGATCATTGTGGACTACAACACATTTTTACGCAAAGCGACCTGAACGCGCGACAACGACGTTGGTCGGAATTGCTTAACAAGTACGAGTTTGAGATTACTTACATAAAGGGAACGATGAACCGAGTGGCAGATGCTTTGATTCGGAGGCCACACATATTTTCAGTGTTGCCTCTTTAGACGAATCTACGTGAGAAGATTCTCACTTTACAGCATGATGATGACTAGTACAAAGAGGTCGAGGGTTTTATCGAACAAAACACCATGATGGTACCACGATGCGAGGGATTTTCATTTGATGGTGATGGGTTATTGATGTTTAGAAGTCGGATTTACATACTGCCAAACAACGAGTTGAGGATGTTGATCCTGAGCAAGGCTCATAGAGAAGTTTACATGGCTCACCTGAGAGTCACAAAGATGAGGGCAGATCTTAAACCCTTATTATTCTGGAGGGGAATGAAGGCTGACATAGTCAACTATGTGGCCATATGTCTAGAGTGTCAGTAGGTAAAGGCTGAACACATACACCTGACAGGATTACTTCAACCACATGCCATTCCGAAATCGAAATGGGAGGTCATTTTGATGGATTTCATTGTTGGATTGCCACTGACGGCAATGAGACATGACTCGATTTCATAGTAGTAGACACTCTGACGAAGAGTGCTCACTTTATTCCTGTGCGTACGACATATCAGGCACCTAACATAGCTAGGGTTTTCATCAGTGAGATTGTGAGGCTGCATGGCATGCCTAAGAAGATTATATATGATCGAGGATCGGTGTTTACAGGACGATTTTGGACAAGTTTCCAAGAGGCCTTAGGAAATCAACTTAAATTTAGTACTGCGTATCACCCAGATAATGACGGATAGACAGAACGAACGAACCAAACCTTGGAAGACATGTTGCGCATGTATGTGTTGGACCAACAAAAGTGTTGGGAAGAATTCTTGCCACTAGTAGAGTTCACTTACAACAACAGTTACTAGAGTACCATTAAAATGGCGCCTTTCGAGTTTCTTTACAGACGACCGTGTCGGATGCCCTCAAGAAGGGATCGGCTTGAGTATAGGGTCTTGGTGGGACTAGAAGTGATCCAGGAAATGGAAGACCAAATGAAAACCATAAGACAAAGGATTAAAGAAGCACAAGATCGACATAAGAGTTATGCCGATGTGCACCGAGTCTACCGTAGCTACGAGGTCGGCGATTGAGTCTTCTTGCGAGTTAAACCACATAAGAGTTCAATAAAGTTTGGAAAGGGAGATAAACTCTCTCCTAGGTTCGTGGGACCTTTCAATATTGTGGAGAGAAAGGGGCATGTGGCCTATTGACTAGCCTTGCTCGATTCTTTGAGGCGTATGCATGATGTTTTTCATGTATTGGTTTTGAGACATTATATTAGTAATCCTACACATGTGATTGACATGAGTTCCTTGCAGGTATCGGACGAGGGAGCGCTCACGGATGAGCCGGTCCGCATATTAGATCATTGCATTCGACAGTTACGACGTCGAATGATAGATCAGGTCAGGGTCCAGTGGGACAGTTATAGTCTTCACTCGGCGACCTGGGAGGATGCATATGATATGCGCCAGTAGTTTTATAGATAGACTTATGATACTATGATACATTTATTTCGTCATTTATACTATGAAACTTCAGGATGAAGTTTAGACCAAGAGGGGGTGTATGTAACATCCCACTCTGGCGCACTGAGAAAACTTATTTTTTGAGGACACTTGCTCGCAAGTGATCTAGACTATTATGATATTAAAACTCTTGTCCTTGATTATGATGCATTATGATAGATGACATGATGTTTTACTACCTTGACATAGACAGGTGCTATTGACTCAGTTTTATTGAGTGTCTAGGGTTTTGGACCTTGATGATGCAGAGGCATTGATGGAACCCCTTGGACTCCGGATTGAGTCAAGGAGTGTGCTATTTGGGTTGATTTATTTACTGTGATATTTCATTCATTTGATGATATGATGTGGACATGTTCTGACACGATTGTTGATGATGCAAGCTGACGATATCTTGCTGACCAGACTCACATATGGAGTAAAGGGGCCACACACGATTTCCAGAGGGGTTGAGGGAGAGGCGTGGACAGAAGCCCTGCCACAGTCTACTAGCACTCTCGTCGTGGCTCGAACTGTAGGTTAACTATTACCTAGTTCGAGAGGATCCACGATGTCATGAGGGCAGACTGTGAAAGTCCCTCACGATGACTCTAAGGGGTGCGCAATAAGGCGGGGGACTTATTCCTTAGAAGCCCTTAGTCTCCCACAAGTTCACCTGGCGGAGTGTTGACTCCAGGGGTTATTGATGTCTACCAATCAGTCAAGTTGGTGAGTGGCACGCTTGGAGCATGTGGTGCATCCTGAAGGGCACGTCGCGCAAAAGAAACGAACAAGGCAAGTGGCACCCTTGGAACACATGGTGCGTCCTAAAGGGCACGTCATGTTGATATTGATGAAGGAATAAACCTAGATGGCCCTAAGACTTTTAACACATTAAGAAATTCTTAAAAAACTTCCCTAAATAATTTCCGCCCCGTTCAGAATCTAAATCTAAGTCTAAAACTTCTCTAGGATAAAATTTTGTTTAACCTTAAGAAAAGACCCTATAAAAATAAAAATAAAAATTTAAACTAAAACCCACTTAAGTAATAGTTTAGTCTTCATAAAATTCTTGGGGTAAATGAAGAGAGTAAAACTTTAATTAAAACTAGTGGATTTAAAAAATTGCAAAGAAGAAATTAATTCCTAACTTGGGAAAGTATAAAAAGATATTAATTTAATAATAACAAGAAAAGATTAAATAGCGCAACTGTCATTTTGGCTTTATGAAAAAAGGGAAAGAAGGAAAAAATAAAAATTAGGAAACTAAAAATTCGAGGAAACATAATAAAGGAAGGAAGGGAACTTATGGTAAAAAGTGAGTGCAACATAGTAAGGAATCTGCAATTAAGAACCTTCTAAAATGAACTAAATTAACAACTTCATTTTAGGGAAAGTATTTAAACCCGTAAGGGAATCTAGGAACACCTAGGAGTAAATTTAGGAGCAACTCTAGGTGGGTGAGGGAAATGAGACGATTAATAAATTTAAACAAAATAATTATTGGAGGAAAGAGGGGGATGGATGACACTTGTGTGAAGGAGAATATTTAGAATATTTTTATTAAAACTAAATTTAAATGTGATTTAGGGAAAGTTGGCGGTTCTAAAAACTCTATAAAAGAAAGGGAAGATGAGGAAGAAAGGGTTATCGGCTGTAAGTGTAATGTTACGCTGTCGGATTTGTGACTTGACTGATTACTTGTGAGGAGTTGGGATTTCTTAGCTCGGATAGGAGTGGTAGCTCGGCCTTGCGAGGCGAGATGGGAAGCTAGACGTACCATGTGAATAGTGTGTGGCCCGTTTGCGGCTCGGGGGGCTAATGGGGAAGCAGAGTACCCCTAGCAGTTGGCTGGGAGGTACCGGTGAGGTCTCGATGGCCGACGAGTAGGATCGGCATGGAGTGGCGGACGACACCTGGAGCAGGCATACATGCAAAGGTATGCCCTTTGGTTGATTGATAGACTGCGTAAGATGTATGATTAGATATGTAGGTGCTTTAATGCAAATGTATTTGGTTCCTTGCACAGGAAATCTGATCCTCTACCCTGATTAATTTTGTGACGGTCTTTAATTATCCGAACCTATTTTGAAGATATATGTCTGAATTTTGACGGGAGTTGTATGTACAAAACGCATTTGGTTTAGAATTGTGTACTGAAATTTATGTAATGAAATCCTTAAATTAGGATTTATGTAATGTAATTTATGCAAGTTAAATTTTATTTAAAATTGACTGTAATGCATTCCTATCCAGAATTTACAAGCCTGGATTTGAATCGAATTTACTTGCCGAAATTTATAATAGTGCTTGTCTGGTACTTCTACATAAAAATGAAAATTTATGTCATCGGCCCTGTTCTAAAATTTTCATTTGGAGTTGACAATAATTACTTGATTTTCCCGAGTGTCTTCCTCGGTTGAACGAAGGGGAGGGTATACTTGGTTATTGAAACATCGATGGTACGTGGCATCTGTAATAACCTTGTTATGAATGTTAAATGAAACACTCACTGCCTTAGTCTGGATTCACCGTGAAGTGTAGGTTACAAACTCGCTTCTGTCAAGGGTGTACAAACATTTTTTTTGTTAAAATCTATTCTCCAAAGAGGTTTATCTGGAGACTGCCCGAGGACATCTGTTGGCTTCCCTCCTTCTGTAATTTAATAGTGACAGAAAGGAAAATTTTTGAGTATGTTCTAAGTGAGGAAACGTTCTGTAACTCCTATTTCACCGTGCGTTTCTTTTTCTTTAAAAACTGTGATGTCTAAATTTTTTTAGCGTTGACATGTTGTGTTGTGATCTCTAGAAGGAGTTTCTTGGGCGAATACTGGTACCCTTAGCTCTCACCCCACTCCCTCAGACGTTGGCGTTTTTATCAACTGATACATTTGGGATGTTGGTCTGCTAGTTATCACTGAGATGATAACACCCGTACCGTTTTCTCCTTCGGCAAAATCGTTGTCTGATACCCACGTGAATCTCTGTGGCATGACATCGATGATTTATCTTATGCAGTAGTATTGACATCCTGGCAGCTGGTTTAATCTACCACAAATTTTTGGTTGGGTACTTTGACCTCTAGGCAACCGTGTACTCACCAGGGGACTTGCCCAGCTAGGACGGAAACCCTACACCTGTGTGTCCTCCCTTCTTGCCTCTTATTGCTTAGTATAGTTTTAATATTTAACCAGAACCACCACCCTTATCCCCACGCACTTGAGGTTGAATCATCTCTCAGCCACTCCATTAGTAGTCTTAAATTGAACAAACCTGACAACAATAATTGTGATGGACAGCGTGATGATTTTTTTCTTACCAATAGCCTGTGACCTTCGTTTCTGTTAATGAGGTTGTTTACTGTATTGCTTATGGAACGTCAAGGTCAGGTTAAGGCTAATGCAAATACTAATTTCGACTGATGGCTAGTCCTTCACTACTATCATCGTTCCTGTTAATGCTAAGGTAGTGTAATGTTTTTGTTACTGCTAACATCCTTAGTTTGTTAAGGTTATTTTGTTTTAGAGTAATGACTAATGTGAAGTAATGCTTCCAGTAAGGTTAATGCCAATGTCATTTGTTTGTGATAATGGTAATGTGATGGAGCGATGATGTTAGTGCTAATGATTATGGACGGTTAATGTGGATGTGGCTATCGTTTTATGGTTAGGTTAATGTATTTGTCATAGATAACATTCCAGATGTAGGTGTTGGTTATTTTATGTATCATTGTAATATGAAATGATTTGTTAATATGTTACAGTAATTGATACATGGGCAACATACCAAACGTAAGGTAATCGATTTTTATTTGCAAGGTTAATTAAAAAGGAGATATTGTTGATATCATTTTATGGTAGTGTGGTTGAATGTCTGTAGAGTGTATAATTCCGCATACATAAAATAAGGGTTAATGTTATTGCAATTAGGTGATGATGTATTATCCATTCTTATTTTCTTTTATATTTAGTCTTTATAGCTTCTATATTATAACTTAATGTAAGGACAAGATGTAAAGTGATTGATATTTATTTGCATGGTTATTTGAAGGAGATATTGTTGATATCATTGTGGGAATGTAGTTGAATGCTGTCGAATTTGTACACATATAAAATGCACTGCCTTGAAACTAAGTACAATCAATCATTGGGTAATGGGAATTGCAATTAATTGATTTTACATTATTTTTAGGGGTAGACTGGGCAAATCGTGAACTACTAAAAATTACAGGGAGTAACGAATCGGTAAGTGATGCTAATTGAGTCATGGATAATGCCTTATCCTAGTTGTGTTGGTTGTTGTTGGAGCCCATTCGGGTTTTCATTTTCTCTAGTGGTCATGGTTATTTATTGATTATTGTTGTACGTGGTGGAAATCATTGTATTGCTTGGTCTGCTTGTGTCAGGCAGGATGTAGACACCTCCATGTTCCTCAAAACAGTCACTAGCCCTGAGACCTTAAATGGTTAAAATTGATGGGAACCTGGGCTTGAGAATTGCTTATGTGTCTTGGAGGTCCTAACCATTGCAGGGTAGGACGGATGGGAAGTCATTCTTTTTTTGGTCGATTGATTGTCATTTAATGCTTGCAGTTACTTGTTGTGCGCCTTATGTCATCTTATGGTGTTCATCGTTGTTGCATCTTGTTAGTCGTCGGGTGGCGACGTAGAGTCGAATGTGTTTATTTCCCTTGTACACGCGGGCACACACAAAAAAAAAAAAAAAAAATTCCACATGTTAAGAGGTTGGCGTCGTAAGAGGGGCAATCGTGACATACGGTATCAGAGCGGGTTTGACCCACGACTTGGGATTCGCTACAGCTTTCGTGACATGATTTGATTTGATTATACTATTGTTGATCGAGTTGATTGTGTGCGTGTAGGTAATCATGGTTAGAGGATGTAGCAGAGGCAGACGACGGGGTGCTAGGGGAGGAGGCGTGATGCCTCCAGTAGCATCCTCGCCAGAGGGGTCTAACCCCTAGGGAGGCAAGAAAGTTCTCGGATAGGAGAAGATAGTAGTTGGCGACGTGATTGGGATGATGAGATCTTTTCAGCGCATGTCTGAGGCACTGATCAATCGCTTGGACAGAGAGGAGGTCAGGGTGTCGACACCCGCTGAGGTTCCGCCGCGCGCACCGGCCATTACTGGTAGCATTCATCGTGAACTCGAGAAGGTCAAATTTCCCGAGTTCTTTGGTTCCCCAGACGGTGTAGCCACCGAGGCATGGTTGGAGAACATGGTGATGTGCTTCGTACTTTGCGATTATACCTCCAACATGAAGGTCCACATGGCAGTCTTTCAACTGAAGGGGAGCGCTCTTCTATGGTGGAAGACGCTCCTGCCGCAGCTGAACATGGTCATCGAAGATGTGTCATGGGAACTATTTGAGGTATGGTTCCGAGAGAGGTATCTTTCAGAGGAATTCATTAAGCGTCAGCTCAACGAGTTCAACACATTACGACAAGGAGGTTGTACGGTGCCCGAGTACGAGGCACATTTTATGGAGTTGCTCCAGTATGCTCTGCACCATAACACTGAGGAGATCAAGGTCAACAGGTTCGTGGTTGGCCTTAACGGTAGCCTATGTGCAAAGGTTAGGATCTTGATGCCTCAAACCTTGCACGGCGCCGTCCAGAAGGCCCTCATAGCAGAGGAGGAGCTTATCAATGGGGGTCATACCAGGACTCCAGTGAGACCAACAGGGAAGGGTTCATCTGGAACACTGCAGCACCAAACACCAGCGAGACATACGTCGAGATATCGTGGCTTCCAGAGGGTATCCACTTTCACTACACCTCGGCAAGCGCCGCCTCAGCGACGGACACCTTATCGGGGACCACCACTTTAGTAGCAACGTCGCCCACAGCAGCAGCAGTTCAGGCCTGTTCAGCAAAATAGACCAGGGTTCCAGGCCAGTGGGCCATCATCTTCTACTTCAGGTACCAGGACTACTGGGCCAAAGAAGGGGTGTTGAACGTGTGGGGAGCCACACTACCAGCGCAACTGTCCTGTGAAGAGGAACAGAGTGTCCGGATCAGTTGAACCCACTACAGTGGGAGATATGGGCAAGGCCGATCAGATTCATGCAGTGATGAATAACCGCCAGGCAGAGCACCAGTCGACTGTGCTCGAGACGACAGGTACCGTCACTAACCAGATCCTTAGTGTTTTGATAGATCTCGGTGCTACTGAGAGTTTCATTTCTGGTGCAGCTCTAAAAATGATTAAGGTAAAGGCAGTCGAACATGATGAGTTTAGCTTCGTGGAGATGGCTTCAGGAGCCAAACATAAGTTTGGAGGAAAGGTTACGGGTCGTGCCCTTAACCTGGGAGAGTTTGTCACGAGGGTCAACCTGTACGTCAAAATCTTAGGATCTTACGATGTTGTGATTGGTATGGATTGGTTGGAATCGCATGAGGTGGTACTCAACCGTAAGACGAAATGGTTGAGCTCGGTTGATGACGAAGGACAGTGACGTGTGATTGTAGGACAGAGCTAGGGAGTTTCCTTGAGGTTCGTCTCTTCCTTACAGTTACGGAAGAGTATGCTCAAGGGGTGAAAGCTTTATGCAATCCTTGTGCTAAACGAGAAGGGAGTAGCAGAAGGTCTAGAACACCTTCTGGTGGTGAGAGAGTTTGTGTACATGTTTCCAGAGGAGTTACCAGGGATGCTGTCAGAAAGAGAATTGGAGTTTACCATAGACCTGAAACCGGGGACCGAACCGATAGCAAGAACGCCTTATCGGATGTCGACCCCGGAGTTGCAAGAGTTGAAAATGCAACTGAAGGAGTTGTTGGACCAGGGACTGATACGTTCTAGTGTGTCACTGTGGGGAGCACCTGTCATTTTCATACGAAATAAGGATGGATCTTGGAGGCTTTGCTTTGACTACCGTCAATTGAACAAGGCTACGATCAAGAATCAGTATCCCGTACCAAGTATTGATGATCTATTCGATCAAATGAAGGGTGCGATGGTGTTCTCCAAGATCGATTTGCGATCAGGGTATCACCAGTTACGGATCAAGGAGCATGACGTCCCTAAGACCGCCTTTAATATGAGATTTGGACATTATGAGCTTACTGTTTTACCATTTGGACTGACAAACACCCCAGGCGTATTCATGAGTTTGATGAACGGGGTGTTCCTGGAGTACTTGGACAAGTTCGTCCAAGTATTCATTGACAATATTTTGATCTACTCTCGGACGATGGAGGAGCATTATGAGCACTTGCGCTTGGTGCTACAGTGTCTACGAGAGCACAAATTGTATGGGAAGTTTTCCAAATGCTCTTTTATCAATCGAGGATTCACTACTTAGGGCATGTCATCTCCGACGAAGGTATCGTTGTGGATCCAGCAAAGGTGGAGGCTATTATGGAATGGCCTGCGCCAACGAATGTCACAAAAGTGCATATCTTTATGGGTTTAGCAGGATATTATCAACGGTTTTTCGAGGGATTTTCGAAGATAGAAAATCCGATCACGGAATTGCAGAAGAAAAACAAGAAGTTTGTTTGGACTGAGAAATGCGCAGAAGCATTTTGGAGGCTTAAAGAGTTGTTGACTACAACATCGATACTTAAAGTCCCTGACATGGATGCATACTTCTTGGTATGCATGGACGCATCCAAGGAAGGTTTAGGCGGAGTCTTGATGCAAGACGGATGAGTGATTGCTGACATTTCGAGAAAACTGAGAAGGCATGAGGAAAACTATGCAACACATGATTTGGAGTTATTAGCCATCATATACGCCTTGAAGGTTTGGAGACACTACCTTGTTGGACGAAAATTTGAACTAAAGACTGATCATTGTAGACTACAACACATTTTTACGCAAAGCGACCTGAACGCGCGACAACGGCGTTGGTCGGAATTGCTTAACGAGTACGACTTTGAGATTACTTACATAAAGGGAACAATGAACCGAGTGGCAGATGCTTTGAGTCAGAGGCCACACATCTTTTCGATGTTGTCTCTTCAGACGAATCTACGTGAGAAGATTCTCACTTTATAGCATGATGATGACTGGTACAAAGAGGTCGAGGGTTTTATCAGACAAAACACCATGATGGTACCACGATACGAGGGATTTTCATTTGATGGCGATGGGTTATTGATGTTTAGAAGTCAGATTTACATATCGCCAAACGACGAGTTGAGGATGTTGATCCTGAGCGAGGCTCATAGAGCAGTTTACATGGCTCACCCGGGAGTCACGAAGATGAGGGCCGATCTTAAACCCTTATTCTTTTGGAGTGGAATGAGGGCCGACATAGTCAACTATGTGGCTAGATTTCTAGAGTGTCAGCAGGTAAAGGCTGAACACAGACACCCGGTAGGATTACTTCAACCACATGCCATTCCGAAATCAAAATGGGAGGTCATTTCGATGGATTTCATTGTTGGATTGCCGATGACGACAAGGAGACATGACTTGATTTTGTAGTAGTAGACACTTTGAAGAAGACTTCTCACTTTATTCCTGTGCATACGACGTATCAAGCACCTCACATAGCTAGAGTTTTCATCAGTGATATTGTGAGGCTGCATGGAGTGCCGAAGAAGATTATGTCCGATCGAGGATCAGTGTTTACAGGACGATTTTGGACGAGTTTCCAAGAGGCCTTGGGAACTCAACTTAACTTTAGTACTACGTATCACCCAGAGACTGATGGACAGACAGAACGAATAAACCAAACCTTGGAAGACATGTTGCGCATGTACGTGTTGGACCAACAAAAGCGTTGGGAAGAATTCTTGCCACTAGTAGAGTTCACTTACAACAACAGTTATCAGATCACCATTAAAATGGTGCCTTTCGAGTTTCTTTACAGGCGACCGTGTCGGACACCCTTGAGTTGGGATCAGATTGAGGATAGGGTCCTGATGGGACCATAAGCGATCCAGGAAATGGAAGACGAAATTTAAACCATAAGACAAAGGATTAAAGAAGCGCAGGATCGACAGAAGAGTTATGTCGATCCGCACCAAGTCGACCATAGCTACGAGGTCGGCGATCGATTCTTCTTGCGGGTTAAACCACATAAGAGTTCAATAAGGTTTGGAAAGGGTGCTAAACTCTCTCCTAGGTTCCTGGGACCTTTCAAGATTGTGGAGAGAAAGGGGCCCATGGCCTATCGACTAGCCTTGCTCGATTCTTTGAGGCATATGCACGATGTTTTTCATGTATCGGTTTTTAGACATTATATTAGTAATCCTACACATGTGATTGACATGAGTTCCTTGTAGGTATCGGATGAGGGAGCGCTCATGGCTGATTCGGTCTGCACCTTAGATCATCACATTTGACAGTTACGACGTCGAATGGTAGATCAGGGCAAGGTCCAGTGGGACAGTTATAGTCTTCACTCGACAACCTGGGAGGACGCATATGATATGCACCAGTAGTTTCCATTTTTGTTTGATAGATAGACTTATGATACTATGATACATTTATTTCGGCATTTATACTATGAAACTTCAGGATGAAGTTTAGACCAAGAGGGGGTGTATGTAACATCCCGCTCTGGCGCACTGAGAAAACTTATTATTTGAGGACACTTGCTCGCAAGTGATCTGGACTATTATGATATTAAAACTCTTGTCCTTGATTATGATGCGTTATGATAGATGACATGATCTTTTACTGCCTTGACATAGACAGGTTCTATTGACTCAGTTTTATTAAGTGTGCAGGGTTTTGGACCTTGAGGATGCAGAGGCATTGATGGAACCCCTTGGACTCCGGATTGAGTCAGGGAATGTGTTATTTGGGTTGATTTATTTACTGTGATATTTCATTGATTTGATGATATGGTGTCGACATGTTCTGACACGATTGTTGATGATGCAAGCTGACGATAGCTTGCCGACCAGACTCACATATGGAGTAAAGGGGCCACACACGATTTCCAGAGGGGTTGAGGGAGAGGCGTGGACAACAGCCCTGCCACAGCCTACTAGAACTCACGTCGTGGCTCGAACTGTAGGTTAACGATTACCTAGTTCGAGAGGATCCACGATGTTGTGAGGGCAGATTGCGATAGTCGCTCATGATGACTCTAAGGGGTGCACAATAAGGCGGGGGAATTATTCCTTAGAAGCCCTTAGTCTCCCACAAGTTCACCTGGCAGAGTGTTGACTCCAGGGGTTATTGATGTCTACCAATCAGTCAAGTTGGCGAGTGGCACCCTTGGAGCACGTGGTGCATCCTGAAGAGCACGTAATGCAAAAGAAACACAAGAATCGAGTGGAACCCTTGAAGCACGTGGTGCATCCTGAAGGGCACGTAGCGCAAAATAAATGAACAAGGCGAGTGGCCCCCTTGGAGAACGTGGTGTATCCTAAAGGGCACGTCGCGTTGATATTGATGAAGGAACAAACCTAGATGGCCCTAAGAATTTTAACACACTAAGAAATTCTTAAAAAACTTCCCTAAATAATTGTCGCCCCATTCAGAATCTAAATCTAAGTCTAAAACTTCTCTAGGGTAAAATTTTGTTTAACCTTAAGAAAAGACCTTATAAAAATAAAAATAAAAATTTAAACTAAAACCCACTTAAGTAATAGTTTAGTCTTCATAAAATTCTTGGGGTAAATGAAGAAAGTAAGAATTTAATTAAAACTAGTGGATTTAAAAAATTGTAAAGAAGAAATTAATTCTTAACTTGGGAAAGTATAAAAATATATTAAATTAATAATAACAGGAAAAGATTAAATAGCGCAACTGCCATTTTGGATTTATGAAAAAAGGGAAAGAAGGGAAAAATAAAAGTTAGGAAACTAAGAATTGGAGGAAACATAATAAAGGAAAGAAGGGAACTTATGGTAAAAAGCGAGTGCAACATAGTAAGGAATCTGCAATTAAGAACCTTCTAAAATGAACTAAATTAGCAACTTCATTTTAGGGAAAGTATTTAAACCCGTAAGGGAATCTAGGAACACCTAGGAGTAAATTTAGGAGCAACTCTAGGTGGGTAAGGGAAATGAGACAATTAATAAATTTAAAGAAAATAATTATTGGAGGAAAGAGGGGGATGGATGACACTTGTGCGAAGGAGAATATTTAAAATATTTTTATTAAAAATAAATTTAAATGTGATTTAGGGAAAGTTGGAGGTTCTAAAAACTCTATAAAATAAATGGAAGATGAGTAAGAAAGGGGAGTCGGCTGTAAGCGTAACGTTACGCTGCCGGATTTGTGACTTGACTGATTACTTGTGATGAGGTGGGATTTCTCAGCTCGGATAGGAGTGGTAGCTCGGCCTTGTGAGGCGAGCTGGGAAGCTAGACGTACCATCTGGATAGTGTGTGGCCCCTTTGCAGCTCGGGGGGCTAAGGGGGAAGCATAGTACCCCTAGCGATTGGCTGGGAGGTACCAGTGAGGTCTCGACGGTCAGTGAGCAGGATTGGAATGAAGTGGCGAACGACACCTGGAGCAGGAATACATGCAAAGGTACGCTCTTTGGTTGATTGATAGACTGTAAGATGTATGATTAGAGATGTAGGTGCTTTATTGTGAATGCATTTGGTTCCTTGCACAGGAAATCTTATCCTCTACCCTGCTTGATTTTGTGACGGTCTTTATTTATCCGAACCTATTTTGAAGATATATGTCTGAATTTTGACGGGAGTTGTATGTACAAAACGCATTTGGTTTAGAATTGTGTACTAAAATTTATGTAATGAAATCCTTAAATTAGGATTTACGTAATGTAATTTATGCCAGTTAAATTTTATTTAAAATCGACTGTAACGCATTCCTGTCCAGAATTTACAAGCCTGGATTTGAATCGAATTTACCTGCCGAAATTTATAATGGTGCTTGTCTGGTACTTCTAGATAAAAACGAAAATTTATGTCATCGACCCTGTTCTAAAATTTTTATTTGGAGTTGACAATAATTACTTGATTTTCCTGAGTGTCTTCCTCAGTTGAACGAAGGGGAGGGTCTACTTGGTTATCGAAACATCGTTGGTACGTGGCATCTTTAATAACCTTGTTGTGAACGTTAAATGCAACAGTCACTGCCTTAGTCTGGATTAACCGTGAACTATAGGTTACAACCTCGCTTCTGTCAAGGGTGTACAAACATTTTTTTTGTTAAAATCTATTCTCCGAAGAGGTTTATCTAGAGACTACCTGAGGACATCTTCTAGCTTCCCTCCTTATGTAATTTAATAGTGACAGAAAGGAAAAATTTTGAGTTTGTTCTGAGTGAGGAAACGTTCTGTAACAACTATTTCACCGTGCGTTTCTTTTTCTTTAAAAACTGTGTTGTTTGAATTTTTTTAGCGTTGACATGATGTGCTGTGATATCTGGAAGGAGTTTCTTGGGCGAATACCGATACCCTTATCTCTCACCCCACTCCCTCAGACATTGGTGTTTTTATCGATTGATACGTTTGGGATGCTGGTCTGTGAGTTATCCCTGAGATTACAGTGCCCATACCGTTTTCTCCTTCGGAAAAATCGTTGTCTGATACCCATGCGAATATCTATGGTGTGACAGTGATGATTTCACTTATGCAGTAGTATTGACATCCTGGTAGCTGGTTTAATCTACCATAAATTTTTGGTTGGGTACTTCGACCTCTAGGCAGCCGTGTACTCACCAGGCGACTTGCCTAGCTAGGACAGAAACCCTACACCTGTGTGTCCTCCCTTCTTGCCTCTTATTGCTTAGTACAGTTTTAATCTTTAACCAGAACCACCACCCTTATCCCCGTGCACTTGAGGTTGAATCATCTCTCAGCCACACTGTCAGTAGTCTTAAATGGACAACCCTGACAACAATAATTGTGATGGACAGCGTGATGATTTTTTTCTTACCAATATCCTGTGACCTTCGTTTTTGTTAATGAGGTTGTTTATTGTATTTCTTATGGAACGTCAAGGTCAGGTTAAGGATAATGCAAATACTAATTTCCATTGATGGCTAATCCTTCACTACTATCATCGTTCCTGTTAATGCTAAGGTAGTGTAATGTTTTTGTTACTGCTAACATCCCTGGTTTGTTAAGGTTATTTTGTTTTAAAGTAATGACTAATGTGAAGTAATGCTTCCGGTAAGGTTAATGTCAATGTCATTTGTTTGTGATAATGGTAATGTGATGGAGCGATGATGTTAGTGCTAATGATTATGGACGATTAATGTGGATGTGGCTATTGTTTTATGGTTAGGTTAATGTATTTTTCATAGATAACATTCCAGATGTAGGTGTTGGTTATTTTATGTATCATTGTAATATGAAATGATTTGTTAATATGTTAAAGTAATTGATACATGGGCAACATGCTAGACGTAAGGTAATCGATATTTATTTGCAAGGTTAATTAAAAAGGAGATATTGTTGATATCATTTTATGGTAGTGTGATTGAATGTCTGTAGAGTGTATAATTCCACATACATAAAATAAGGGTTAATGTTATTGCAATTAGGTGATGATGTATTATCCATTCTTATTTTCTTTTATATTTAATATTTATAGCTTCTATATTATAACTTAATGTAAGGCCAAGATGTAAAGTGATTGATATTTATTTGCAAGGTTATTTGAAGGAGATATTGTTGATATCATTGTGGGAATGTGGTTGAATGTTGTCGAATTTGTACACATATAAAATGCACTGCCTTGGAACTAAGTACAATCAGTCATTGGGTAATGGGAATTGCAATTAATTGATTTTACATTATTTTTAGGGGTAGACTGGGCAAATCGTGAACTACTGGAAATCACAGGGAGTAACGAATCGGTAAGTGATGCTATCTGAGTCGTGGATAATGCCTTGTCCTAATTGTGTTGGTTGTTTTCGGAGCCCATTCGGGTTTGCATTTTCTATAGTGGTCATGGTTATTTATTGATTATTGTTGTATGTGGTGGAAATCATTGTATTGCTTGGTCTGCTTGTGTTGGGCGGGATGTAGACACCTCCATGTTCCTCAGAACAATCGCCAGCCCTGAGACCTTAAATGGTTAAAATCGATGGGAACCTGGGCAGTCAGTCTTTTTATGGTCGGTTGATTGTCGTTTAATGCTTGCAGTTACTTGTTGTGCACCTTATGTCGTCTTGTGTTGTTCATCGTTGTTGTGTCTTGTTATTCGTCGGGTGGCGACGTAGAGTCGAATGTGTTTATTTCCCTTGTACACGCGCGCACACAAAATAAAAAGTAAAAAAAATCCACTTGTTAAGAGGTTGACGTCGTAAGAGGGGGAATCGTGACATATAGCCCCCCGAAAACCATCACGGTGCACAATGATCCCCTCATCAAGAATCATGTCGTCACAAGGAGATAGGCATGACAGTAACCCTTGCGCAACATAACACATCTAGACCAGTAACCCAAGAAAAAATTAACATGCTAGGAGACTGAATTAACTGAAAAGAAGACTATACCCACGCACCCAAGAAACAAGTCGACAAGACACAAGACGACATCCTGAAATTAAATTGCACAAGCTATTAAATGACTTCGCCCAAAACCATACCCATTATCTTTTAAGCATGATGTCTAAGTGCGAAGGAGTGAACTATTATAAATGTTATTATTATCATAAATGTGACCCAAAATGCGCACTATTAAAAATGTTACTATTATCACAAAAGTGATCATAAAGGTGAACTTAATATATGCTCTTAACAAAATCAAAATACGCTTGTCAACAAATATACACTGTCCATCCAAATAAGTGAACTACTTAACATTAAAAGTGATCTACGTTGCTCATTAAATTTTCAACAATGTTGATTATATTATTGTTGTCTAAACTATTGTTGTCTAAGTACGCGATATTGTTATCTAATATATGTCTATCCATGATACTATCAATCATTACAACACAACCATTACACAGTCACGAACACGGCCATTACATAGTCATAATGCAACTATAAATTCATTGTCAGTCAATAAATTCGCGGCCTACAAAAAAAGATATTGTATCTAAATGAAAAATGTGGCCAAGCCATCCATATGTTGTCTACGAAATGGGTAACTAGCTGTCTAACCTTGGCGAAATCGCTGTCAATACTTGTGTGTTTAGAGCAAGTCTAAATCGATGTCAGGCATTTGCATGGGGTTTAAAGTTTGTTATGTTTTAGCATAAATAAAAACGCAGAGGTTTTACCATTAAGGAATCTATAAAATACAAGATTTTCTATTAGAAAATATCTCTATCCATCCTTAATTCGATGTCTGAATAATATATTTCTATCCATTAAGTATCGTTGTCTAATGCTATTTATATATATTAAGGATTTTGTTGTCTAAAATATATTTAAAACGCTATTTAAAATGCTATCAATAATATATAAAATGCTATCAACAAAATATAAAACGCTATTTAAAACGATGTTATCTCTGGATAATTCTACCAGCAATCACTGCCATTCCTATATTAATTTCATTGTCCATTTAATGCACAATTTAAGTGTATAGAATTGTTGTCCTACAATTCGCTATTTAAACTGGAGAAATACAATAAATTCGTTGTGCATAGAGCATTGTCAATTTCGTTGTGTATATAATAAAAAGAAACTCAGGCTTTAATAAATTCGTTGTTTATAAAAGGGACTCACTGACATTCACTACCAATGAAATGCTACCAACACTACTATCTAACAAATCTAATAAATTGATGTCTATAGCTAAACGATATCGTTGCCCATAAGATAAATATGATCGTTGTCCAACAATAATATTTATGTCCATTAACACATGATTTGCTATCTATAAAATATGATAATGTTTTCTATAAACTATAATAATCGCTCCTCATAAAAACTCGTTCATTTATAAAATCTATCATATACAAAAATTGTTGTCAATAAATGTAAATCGCAGTCACCATGTAAATTGCAGTCAATATGTAAATCACAGTCACTATATGTAAATTGCAGTCAATATGTAAAGGAAATTACAGTCAATATATTAATGAAATCACAGTCTATAAGGAGAATGAAATCACAGTCAAGAATTATGACAAAATCGCAGTCGATATATTAATGAAGCACTCGGGTTCACCATTAAAATCGCAAAGATGATACCAATAAGGTGTTGGGATTTATCAATAAAATCGCAGAGATAATCAACAAAATGGAAAGACTATTCGATCAGAGATGAATCAACAAAAATGCAGAGACACTCAAAAACAAGATGCAAATATAAATCATTCTTCCATGAATCAATCAAAACACAAGGATGCTCATTCACAAGAAAGCGCAAATATCAAGGGTTAATCATAAGAGAAAAAAAATGCAGAGATAAGTAAGGGATAAACGGCTGGGAAAAATTTATCCTTCACTCATCATCCATGCACAGAAAAACAGGGCATTATAATCTATAGGTATTTAAACACCGAAGTGACGACCATCGATTCGGCTCCTAGCTGTAACGACCCCATTGTTACGCCAACAAGCGGATAATTTTTTTTTTTGTTTTAGGATATAAGAGGCAAAAAGGCGATGACAACAACAATTTAACCTCACCACTGATGACGAACATGAGCACCCTGTCCACGCAACAGGTTACAATGACACCACACTCATGCACAAAGACAACTGGCGAAACATGCACAGAAAAGCAAGGAGGACAACTGCCCACCCAATGCAACATGACCACGCCTAATAGCTAAGGGAAAACATCCCCACCCCGACATCACGGCCTAGACGAATAAGGACTAGAACCTCAAGGCACGCGGGCCTAACGCCTGAAGGCATTCGGTCCTTGCGCCAAGAGAAACTTGCGTGCTCGACAACACTCACACAAGCACCTACTTTGGCCAAGATATCTTTCGCCGCTATTCCCCATGGTGCCCCATGATCCCCTCATCAGGAATCATGATGTTCCCAGGCATCAGATGCATCAATAACCTTGATCCAATGCATCCAC
Source organism: Picea glauca (assembly GCA_000966675.3). Taxonomy (NCBI): domain Eukaryota; kingdom Viridiplantae; phylum Streptophyta; class Pinopsida; order Pinales; family Pinaceae; genus Picea; species Picea glauca. Next base: position 81,526 of record JZKD02S1725228.1, read on the forward strand.
CTGGACCAATGAACTCAAGAAGAATCCGACATGTGAAGGGCAGAAATAACTAACAGGATGACTACGCCTATGATCCCAAGCAATGGGTGGGCAAGAAGCATGGAGACACCGCTCAACAAATGCATAATCTAATAAATGACGTGACGACATCCAAGAAGTCCTAAGGTTAAATAAGAGGTTTAGGTGTGAAGGGTAAACTATTGTAAGGTTACCAAGGACATAAACTTCACAAAGGGTGAACTAAAACAGAACTCAACAATCAACATGCTAGCCTGTACAATACATGTCTATTAAGGTAAGTGCACTACTCAATTCTTAAAGCAATCACATGCTACTTCATTATCTAAACAATAATCTATCCTAAATGACGAGTCCTAAATAATCAACAAGTGTGAAGATAAATTATCCCTTAAATCTAGAGTACACCTTGACTTAATCTAAGGTGATTATTCACAATACCTATTCGATTTGATCCGTTAATTGGGTGATTATTGGAAAAAGGGTCATCACTTAAAGGGGTTGGTTCTCAGCCAAGTAATTATTATTCAAGTTACCCTAACTACTTTAATAAAATATATGCCTGTCTTAGATAATGAAATCATAATATCTTATATGTTGAGTTTCCAATCTACAAACTACACAATTGCTACTAGTAGGAATGACAAGGATATCATGAGTAATAGAATCAATCATATCTTCTAGTAGAAGTTCACATTGAGTAAGATCAAGAACAAAGGAAGTACAATATCATGCTAATTATTATGTGATTAGAAAGATATAATCCAACCATACAAAGTGTGTTAATGAATTAAATAACTAACTCAATAACCATCAAACACAAATAAAACATTAATACACAAAGAATAATTTCACATCAAGATTGGGAAATGAACACTAGATGACTTCTATGTGTGCATGTGTCATGAGAACAAGAATTAAGCAACGGGAAATGGTGGCGATTAGAAGTGATGGGGGTATTTTATAAATTGGGTAAGGAGAATGATTTTAAGGAGCTTACTCTTGCAAAATATAATAATCAAACGCAGTCCACCACAGCCACCCAAACTCTGCCAGTTATTAATGTGCATGTGGGAAGCTATGAATTGGTGTATGCACTTACCAATTACAAGGTAACTACCAAAATTTAACGCCGTCGGCAAATGGAAATGCAGGTGAAATCAATAACAGGGAAACACATGTAGTAATCAACAAATAGCAATCCCGAAAAAGAAAACAAATGCCTATTTTATCTAAGGGCCAATCGCCAGGTATCTGGGGAAACTCATAGGCATAACCCAAGGCAACTCATTGATGAATTAAAATGAAAGTGCAGTCTTCAGAAGTGGAGATAAATCACTATGCACTGGGGGTAACCACTTGCAGTTTTTAATGGGCAAACGTTGTGCCACACAATAGCAAAACGCAGGAGGCCATTACTGGCAATTGTGCCCAATCCACAGCGACTCAATCAATCAAACGCTACGCATCTAAGGAACAATACGTGTACAGGGACACACCAGCATAACGACATACTTTTTGTCATTAGAAAAAAAAAGGCAACCGTTGTACCTATACTGTCAATGTTCCTCAAAAAAAAAACTCACTCAAGAAGTCACATAGACAAGAAAAAAACTCTCAAAAACAACTTCGCGCAGGTGTACATGAAAAAGGGGGTCATTGTCCTCATGCCATCCATAGGTGGAACGTAGTCAAGGATTAAGAAGTTGCAGCCCAAGGAAATAATAAATTTTTGTAGGCATACCCAAAATAGAGTCTATTAAAGAACGTTGCCAGTCATACATTGTGGCCTCTTATCAATTAAGTGTCTAACAAGGTAAGGGTTTTCATGTACACAGGGAAATTTCGTGTATCAAAACAATTTCTTGTTCACTTTACTAGAATACAACATTAACATACTTCACTCATCTTATGCACTTTACCAATGCCTTGCACCAAAAAGAATTTATGCAACAAAACACTTGCAACATATGTAGAAAAGAAATGCTTGAGAAATAGTTTTGGTTCGAGAGTTCAAGTTGTAATATTCTCTCGAACATCCATTTTACAATGCCTTCCACCACCCAAATTGTATTATGCAATAGATTGGATAAATATTTTGAATAATTCTCATAATGTACACAGTTATACCAGAAGAAAAAAACACACAACAATAGCCAGGAGAAGCCAAGAACACAGACTTAAACTGTTCTAGGATACAAATTATAAGACAGAGACTTGATTTAAATAATTTACATTACCAGGATTTCAATAGAATTTGCTGACTGAAATTAGATCTGTTGAATGATCATGACACCAATAAAAATTTTAGACTAAATTCAAATCTTACATCACCGGTTACTAATCCAACACGGACTCAAGAACTCCATACGCAGAGGTCGTTGCCAAATGGTGGAATCAAAAAATAGCTAAGGACAACATCAAGGTCAGCCAGCTAACAGGTTTGTCCTTCGCTCATCATCCTCGCATAGAAAAGAAGGGTGTTGAGATCCATAGGTCTTTTAATGCTAAGGCGACGACCGTAGATCAGGCTCCTAGCCGACTTCTCAGGCGAGGAATGGCGAGCTAGGGATGAAGGCTAAACAACCTCAAGGTCACAATCAACACCACAGGGCGGTCACCACATCCAAGAAAACGAAGGCCATGGGTGTCAACAACCATCGAGCTAGGCTAAGGAAAGTTTCAGTCACCCATTTAAAAAAAAATCATTTTACTTTTCCATTAAATAAGTAGATCCCATCATAAGTCCTAATACATTCTACCATACAAAGATGAAGAGAGTGCATCGTTGCCTGATTGCCCGCTCCGAATGATGTTCCGCGTGCTCCGTGCAACTCCCGCTCGCCTACCGTCAAGACTTCACCGGTACCTCCCAGCCAATGCTAGGGGTAATCTCCTTCCCCCCTTAGTCCCCCGAGCCACAAAGGGGCCACACACACTATCCAGAGGTTTCATCTAGCTCCCAGCTCACCTCACAATGCCAAGCTACCACTCCTCTCTAAGCTAGGAATCCCAACTCCCACAAGTAAATCAGTCAAGTCGATCTTTCTACAGTGTAACATTACGCAAACAAAAGATGATCCTTCTTCCTTCTTCCTCCTTCATTATATAGAGTTTCGAACTTCCTTTATTTCCTAAAATCTCATTTAATTAAAGTTTTTAAAAATAAATTCTTAAAAATTCCTCTCCGTACAAGTGTCCCCCATCCCCTACATTCCTCCATAAATTAATTTCTTTAAATAAGTAATTATCTCTATTTCCCTCACCCACCTAGAGTTACTCCTAGAATCACTCCTAGGTGTCCCCAAATTCTCTTACAGGTTTTAATAGCTTTCTCTTTTATTAAATTGTTAATTTAGTTTAAAATTAGAAAGCTCTTAAATGGTAGATTCTTTACTAAGTTGACTTTTCACTTTTTCCCTTAAGTTCCCCCTTTTTCCTTTTTATGTTACCTCTTTTCCCTAGTTTCCTAATTTTTTTTATTTTCCCTCTTTCCCGTTTTACTTAGAACTCAAAAAGGCAGGTGTGAAAATTAACCCTTTTTCCCCTTTTCTTATTTAATTAGTATACTTTAATTTATTAAGGTAATAAAACAATTAATTCCCCTTTTAACTTTTAATCCAACATAATTTTACTTTTTTATGAATAAATTAAATTTCTTACTCCCTTCATGTTACAAGATTAACGAAGATCATAATTATTATTTAAGTTGTTTTTATTTTTATTACTATTTTTTTTAATACAAAATTTTACCAGTAGCGTAATTTAGGCTTAGGCCTTAAATTTCGTTCTGGGCGACATTAATTAGGGAAATTGTTTTTAAAAATTACTTAACATGTTATTTGTCCTGAGGCCATTCTAGGTTCATTCCTCTATCATCATCAACGCGACGTGCCCTTCAGGACGCACTAGGTGCTCCAAGGGTGCCACTCGCCTCATTTGTTCCCTTGCATGATGTGCCCTTCAGGATGCACCACGTGCTCCAAGGGTGCCACTCGCCTCATCTGTTCCCTTGTGCGATGTGCCATTCAGGATGCACCACGTGATCCAAGGGTGCCACTCGCCTCTTGACTGACTTGGTAGACATCAATAACCCCTGGAGTCAATACTTCGCCAGGTGAACTTGTGGGAGACTAAGGGCTTCTAAGGAATAAGGCCCCCGCCTTATTGTGCGCCCCTTAGAATCATTGTGAGAGATTGTTGCAGTCTTCCCTCATGGCATCGTGGGTCCTCTCGAACTAGGTAATCGTTAACCTACAGTTCGAGCCATGGAGGGAGTGCTAGTAGGTTGTGGCAGGGCTATTGTCCACACCTCTCCCTCACATCTCTAGTAGTCGTGCGTGACCCCTTTACTCCATATGTGAGTCTGGTCGGCAAGCTATCGTCAACCTGCATCATCAACAAATCATGTCAGAATATATCCATATCATATCATCTAATCAGATGCACTAATATCATAGCAAAAACAATCAAACCCCAATGTTACACTCCCTGACTTGATCCGGAGTCCAAGGGGTTCCATCGATGCCTCTGCATCCTCAAGGTCCAAAACCCTGCACACTTAGTAAAACCGAGTCAATAGAACCTGTCTATGTCAATGTGGTAAAACAACATGTCATCAACCCATAACGCCTCATAATCAAAATTAAAAATTTTAATAGCATAATAATCCGGATCACTTGCAAGCAAGTGTCCTCAAAGAATAAGTTCGCCCAGTGTGCCAGAGAAGGATGTTACACTGGTCGACTACTCAGGCATGTACTGATGAATAAAGGGATAAGGGATGGAATAAAAAAACACAATCTCTTCATAATAATAAATAAAACCGACACAAAGAAGTCATTGAAATCAGAAGTTGGATTCGCTAAGGGAAATCCATTCAAAATGCAGCGAGTGTAAGGATGGGAGGAATTTAAGTTCTTGATTATAAAACATTAAGTAAAACACAATTCCTTACACAATAGAAGTATAGTAATGAAAGCGTAAGAAAAATATTAATCTACCATTCAAAAATAAACACATGCGTACCATAGCCAAATGCGACAACTCCAAGTCATTGTCCCGCACGCGCTCCATCTAGATCCTGCTTGTCGATCGATGTGACCTCATCGGTACCTCCCAGCCAATTCTAGGGGTACTCTTCTTCCCCCTGAGCCCCCCAAGGCGCAAATGGGCCATGCACACAATACCAGAGAACCGTTATCACCCAGCTCACCTCGCAAGGTCGACCTACCACTCGTTACCTGAGCTGGGTATCCCAACTCCCACAAGGTAAGTTCAGTCAAGACAAAAATTTAGCAGTGTAATGTTACGCATAAATATGAGATCCATACTCCTCCTCCTCCATCATTTTTATAGAGTTTTCGAGTAATTAGTTTCCCAAATTCTCATTAAATTCCTTTTTCAGTTAATTAAATTTGAAAAACCTCCCTCATACACATGTCACCCATACCCTAGTGGCACTAGAAAATTATTTTATTTATTAATTAATTAATTATCCCTATTTCTCTCAGCCACCTAAAAGCATTCCTAAAAACGCTCCTTGGTGTCCCAATATTCCCTTACAAAACTTAATGACTTACGCCTTACTAAATTCCTAGTTGATTTCATAAAAAACAAGTTCCCAAGGAAAGATTCCTTACTAAGTTAGGCATTCATCTTTTTCTTTATGTTTCCCCTTTTCTTTAGGTTTCCCCTTTTTCTTTAAGTTTCCTATTTCTTTCAAGTTTCCCTCTTTTTCCTTTTTAACTAAAAATTAATTTAGCAAATGTAGATGAAACAACCATTTACCCTCTTTTCTTTTTAACTAAAATTAAATTAGCAAAAATAGATAATAAAAAAAAACATTTCCCTTTTTAAAATTTTAAACCTCCATGATAATGTGACTTTAATAAATTAATTTGAATTTCTTACCCCCCTTATCGTTACATGTTTATTTATTTATTATTATTATTTTACCACATGTTCTACTTACACCCATGTTTTTAATTTCTCTAGGCTGGGCAACATTTTTATTAGGGAAGAATGTTTTTTTTTAATTCTTCCTTATCACCTCATTCATTTTAAGGCCGACTAGGTTTATTCATTTTACCAGTTAAAATCACGACATGCCCTTCAGGATACACTAGGTGCTCCAAGGGTGCCACTCACCTCTTTCTATTTTCCTTACACGACATGCCCTTCAGGACGCACTACGTGCTCCAAGGGTGCCACTCACCTCTTTTCGTTTTTCTTGCGCAACGTGCCCTTTAGGATGCACTACATGCTCCAAGGGTGTCACTTGCCTCTTGACTGACTTGGTAGACATCAAAAACCCCTAGAGTCAATACTCCTCCAGGTGATCTTGTGGGATACTAAGGGTCTCTCAGGAATACAGCCCATGCCTTATTGTGCGCCCCTTAGACATGAGTCCTTGTTTGTCACCCAAGGATAACCTATTTAAATAGACGAAGCTTAGATGAATTGTATTTTGAAGGTGATTAAAAAAATGTCAATCAACAAGGGGATTTAATAGGTTTCAACCATAGGAATGATTTTTTGAACCATGGGCACCATAATCTAGTTCTATTTGGCAAATAACTTAGAAAAATGAACAAATATGAATTGAGGAGGAGGTGGAATTAATTTCCTAACACATATTTATTAGACAAAAACCAAATCGATAAGACAAGCATAGATCCATTGGTTTATTCAACACCACATGGGATAAAAAATGAAGGGAAAAATCAACATAACTTGCTTGACTCATTATTAAGATGGTCTCTATTTTCTAAGTAATATAATAACTTTACTAATATCCAATACATAACTTTAACTGGAAATCAAATATTTCCATATAAATAATATTCAATACCTTCCAACAACTTTATTTCCTAAGCTAGAAATCCCAAGGCTTTGTCCATAAGTTCAACTAACTAAATTAATTTACATGCCACATTATGTTTGCTAATTTTTATTTTTATTTTTAATAATAATATTAATAATTAAAATAAATTAAAGAAACCCTTAACTATGACATCGTTTGTACATAACACACTTGAGGGATATACTTAAAACAATGAAATTATTCCTTTTCTAGGTATAGCCTATACAATGATCTCTTTAGTAGTTCCCCATTTTTTTTTTAAAGATTAAGTTAACCAAAAGTGGTAGTAGAATAATAATATATACATTAATAAAATCTTTTTTAAAAAAAAAAATTATATATTTATAACTAAAATATTTATAAGAATTGCTTTATAAAAACCACATACTTGTTTT
>JZKD02S1725239.1:0-13398 GCA_000966675.3 Picea glauca
ATGAGGTCTCCAAGTGGGCTCTCCTAAAATCATCAACTCTCACAGGATTGAAAAAATGTTGAAGAAAGGCCACCATGGGGTGATTGCTCAATTTCATGCCATCCATGTCACTGATTAGGCCTCTCTGGTAGTTCCCCCTAGCCTGCAATTAATATTGGACAAGTACCCCAAGGTCATTGAGGTTCCCACAACCTTACCTCCCTCCAGGGGTGAGCATGATCATAGCATCCATTTGCTAAAAAAAATTAAATGGAAAATATGGTACAAGAATTACTCAAGGCAGGGGTAATTCGCCCTAGTACCAACCCATACTCTTCCCTCATGGTGCTGGTCTTAAAGTAAGAAGGTAGTTGGTGCATGTGTCCCTACTTTCATGCCCTGAATAAATTGACTATCAAAGATAAGATTCCCAATCATGTTGTTGATGATATGTTGGATGAACTCCAGGGTGCTTGTGTCTTGACTAAATTAAACCTTCACTCCGATTATCACCAGATCCAGATGAAGGAGGTAGATATTCTGAAGACCGCTTTCAGAACTCATGAAGGACATTATAAATTCTTGGTCATCCCTTTTTGCCTTTGCAATGCCCCATCCATCTTCCAAAGTCTCATGAATAAAATATTAAAACCTTACCTTCAAACTTTTGTCCTGGTTTTCTTTGATGAATTCTCATTTACAACCGCACTTGGGATAGCCACCTTCTCCATGTCGACAAAGTGATTCTCTTGCTCCAATACCACCAATTTTTTGTCAAAATCCCTAAATGTTCCTTTGGAGCCAGCAACATGGAATACTTGGGACACATTGTGGGTATATAAGGGGTAAAAGTGGACCCCAAAAAGATACAAGCTATGTAGAAGTGGCCACGACCCACAACCTTAAAGCACCTAAGAGGTTTCCAAGGTCTCACGAGATATTACATGAAGTTTGTACACCATTATGGAAAAATTGCTAAGCCCTTGACTGACCTTTTGAAAAAAAATGCATTTCATTGGACACTTGTTGCTAAACAAGCCTTCACAGATTTAAAGCGAGACATGTGCAATACTCCTATCCTAACAACTCCTGAATTCAACAATAACCTTAATGGTAGAATTAGATGCTTTTGGCAGTGGCATAGGCGCAATTCTCACACAAGATGGTTGACTGTTGGCCTTTACTAGCCAAGCATGGAGTGGCCTCAATTTGGGTAGATCTACATATGAAAAAGAAATGATGGCCATTCTTCATGCAGTTCACACTTGGTGGACATATCTTTTGGGTCATCATTTTCAGATCAAAACATATCACCATAGTCTGAAGTATTTTTTGGAGCAACGATTATCCTCCCCAGAACAAAACAAGCGGCTGACCAAAATATTGGGTTATGATTATGAAATCATATATAAAAAGGGAAAATACAATATAGTATCTGATGCATTGTCAAGACAAAATGAGGAGGAGGACTCCCTCTTTGCCTTATCCTCACCGGTCCCTGATTGTATTGAAGAAGTAAGACAAGAGTGGCTAGCACACCCGACTATGTCCAGGTTAATTCATCGCCTTTAGGAGGACCCTAATCGTCCCATCAACTACACTTGGAAAGACAATATTCTAAGATATAAATATCGCCTGGTTCTATCCCCCTCTTCAACACTCAAGACAAGGCTCTTAAATGAGTTCCACAGATCGACTATTGTGGGTAACTCGGGCTTCCAAAAGACCTATGCCCGTGCCCATCGTTCTTTTTTCTAGGCATGCATGAATAAGGGTATCCTTTAATTTGTCACTGAATGTGAGGTGTGCAAACCTAATAAAGGGGAAACCATCAAGCCTCCAGGAGCTCTCCTACCCCTAACCATTCCAGCTTCTATGTGGACAGACATCTCCATGGACTTTATAGTGGGCTTACCAAAATTTGGGAACAATTATGTCATCATGGTGGTGGTTGATCGCCTCTCCAAGAATTCTCATTTTTGTGCATTACCCAATCCTTTCACGACGACAATAGTAGCACAAGTTTTTCTGGACCAGATTTTCAAGCTACATGGCATGCCCACCTCTATTGTATCTGATTGTGACCCCACTTTCACCATCACATTTTGGCAAGAGTTGTTTAAATTGTAGGGAACCCAACTGAACATGAGCACCGACTATCATCCCCAGTCCGAAGGACAAAATGAAGTGGTAAAAAAATGTTTGGAAACCTACTTGCGGTGTTTTGCTTTAGACAAAACACACTAGAGGGTGCAATGGCTTCCCTTGGGAGAATGGTGGTATAATACTTCATATCATACAACCACTAAAATGACCCCATATGAAGCAATGTATGGAAAACGACCACCTATAGTCACTACCTATCTTCCAGGAACATCCAAGGTCCAATCTATTGATTCATTGTTGCAAGGTCAAACAACCACCCTAGTGTCTCTAAAGGATAACCTCCACATGGCCCAAAATCGCATGAAGCAACAAGCGGACCAACATCGTTCGGAAAGGGTTTTTCAGGAAGGCTATAAAGTGTTTCTACGAATCCAACCTTACAAACAAACATCTCTCAAAGCTCAGGGACATCACAAGTTTCCCCCCAAGTTTTATGGGCCCTACTAGATCATCAAGCGTATTGGATCAATGACATACAAATTGGCACTTCTAGCTACTTCCAAAATCGATCCGGTATTCCATGTTTTGTATTTGATGAAAATGGTGCGACATAAATGTAGGGTCCAAACCATCCTTTCCGAATTAGATGAAGAAGGATCCCTTTGGCTCCAACTAGATGCAGTCCTTAATACACATGAACATCAGTTGCATGGTTGAACTATCAAGGAAGTGTTGATGAAGTGGAAGGACAAAACACCAGAGGATGTGACTTGGGAACCATCGACCATACTCCCTTATTTTTCACATCTTCAGCCTTGAGGACAAGGCTACTTTTGAAGGGGGAGGGCATGTTAGGATCCGATGCTAACCCCTCTTCATGGGTCATTAGTTAGTAGGATATGTTTTCTATGTTTTCTAGGTAGAATTGGTATAAATAAGAGTAGGAGGTATTGGATATTTTTGTCTTGGAGATTATTGTAATAGATCTCTGCTTTGTTGGAGGTTTCCCCCTCGAAGAGGCAAGTGAACATTTCTATCTTTAATAAAGGTTCTCTTTCTGGTGTTATTCTTGTATTGTTCTAGGTATAATCTTGTTCTTTCATTACTGCTTGCTAAATGTTTCTGTTCCGCTTATTATTATTCATCTGGTATATTGCAAATGGGTTTTAGGTGACCTCTTATAAATAGAGGTCACCCCATTGTCATTTTTATCATAACTCACTCGAGAATTACATACTTATTGGCTGAAATTCTCTCCCTACTTCGACAAGGTGAAGTATCTCTCTTTGATGTTTTGTGGATGCTACTACTTGTATTTTGGAGGAATAAACTAGGCACTATCTCTTGGATGCTTTGTTCTTACTATTGTGGTGGAACATTCTTATTAAAGAAGGGCTATCTCCTTACTCTTGAACTAGGTAAGGAATTTATGCTAATGTGTTGTTTCTTCTTGGTTGTAAGGTCAATTTTTTTAAACTCTTGGAGGAGTATAAGGGCATAGAACCTCCATCAAGATCTATCATTATTGTCATTCATTAATCTATTTTACAAAGGTTTCTACAAGGAGTAAAAGGGTTTACACCTTTGTAGATTTACCTTGATAAGTTTTGTTTTCTCTAGGGAGTAAAAAGGATTACACCCTTAGAGAATTAACAAACCCTATCTCTTACAAAAGAGACTCCATTAACCCAATTGATAAGGCACTAATCTACTTGCATCAACGATATAATATTCTTGCATTGGTGTGTGTGAAATTTCAAGATATTGCAATTGTTCAAGTTGGATCTATTTCTACATGTTATAGGATTTGTTGTGCCCTAAGGGCATCTTGATTGGCATATTATTTCTCTTTGCTGTTATAAATTAATGCTACAACCAATAGGGCTGCAAAAAACTCATCTTTAACTCTTGTTTTACTCACTACTATACCACTAAAATTTACTTTCAAGCTTCCATTATTAATCTACTAGTTGTTGGTTATCTTTTTGGTGGATCGCATGTAAATTTTGGTAGCTATAAGTTGCTATTGTAGAAATTGTTTGCTACATACATTTAGATGTCATAAAAACTTGTTGATAACATCCTATAATAGTCCTCTAAACATCACCAAAGTCTTGCTTTATTCATTGGAAGTTAAATGAGTCATTGCTAGCTTTGTTTCCTTCATCTTATACCTAATTTTGGTCGTTAGATTTGCAACTATCAATATCATTTATTGCTGATCTATATATTTTCATACTGTTGCAATTTTGGGACATCAAGGTTTCTTGTTGATTCCCCATTGATACAAGGCTTGGTTTATCATCATTTTGTTTTTGTTCCAGGCAGGGCTAACATCATTTTGTAGGTATCCAACACATGAAAACCATTCACGTTCTTGTGAGACTCATTATCAATCCTTTATTCATCCCCAAACTTGACCTATAGGGGTGCTCATTCATCATCATCTCACTTTCCATATCAATCTCCCTAGGGTCACTGAGATTCCCCCCTTGTGGTGATTGCATAATCACTAAAGCGAGGGGAGTGTCTATCTAAGGTGATAGTGGGTAGGTACTCCTATAGTTGTCTCACCTTTGTGGTTTGGGTTTGGATTTTCCCAAGATGCAATCCATGCGATAACAACCTACTCTTAGAATCTTGGCTGGGATACAAATAACCAAGCTTAAGCCTATGCCCTGTTTCAAGGGATCACTCTAATTGGAGCCCGAAATGTTCACAAGATCATTATTTTGGGGGACTCTAAAAACACCATTAGACACCTCAAAATATGATCATTTCCTTGGGATGCTATATTGTGTTCTATATTCCACTGAATTCGAATTGCGTTGTAGGCCTTTTTGCATGTGGACCTTTTACATATCTTCTGCCAAAAAAATTCTCTAGCAAATCGACATGCTAAATATGCTATAAGAGGAAGAATGGGGGATTTATGCATTAACAAAGATTTGATTTTTAAACCTATCCCTTAATGATCCCCTTTCATTTAGTAATCAGTTTATGGTTCCTCCACACGTCCGCCTCCTGCCTTGACAACTTCATACACCCACCACAATGCCCATCATCTCACATTAACCTCTGATGTCTTGCCTAGGTGCATAAACCATTGTGATTCTCACTCTCGGCTAGATGTGGGATCTTTACGTCTCCAATGGATTGATTTGTATGTAATAGTAATCATCAATTTGAATGGGATTAGGGAAATATGGGACTGGTCGATATGGCTCCAACTTGTTGTGTGCACCAAATTGTATTTGTCTCCCATTCCACTACTTTATTGGTACTTATTTGGGCACTTTCTGTTTATTGTTGCTTCATCGTCATCTTTGTTATTCTATCACTGTTTTCTCTTTGCTCCCCTGCTACTCTTTTCCCATGGAGAAACGTGGGTGAGGAAATTTAAAGGTGTTCATGTCTCAATTTGAACAAGATGTAGATGACCTACACAATGTAACTTAAGCCTTGCAAATTTGACTAGGTAGCCTATACGCTTAGGTGATTACCATCCTTGAAATTTTCGTTCAACATCGCCAAATGCTCTAGCAAATTCAGGATGAATGCAACATGTTGAGTCAATTGGAGGACCTCCAGGCTTTCCCCCACTAGGCTCGAGTGTCACCATCTGCAACTTCCTCTTATGATGTGACTTCTTCTCTTGTGGTCAATTTCATAGTCCCTAATTTGAATTCTCCTGTTTGAGGGTCAACATTTGAAGCTCTTGGTATGAATGATTTTCTTCCTCATGTTTAGGTTGAATGTAGTGTATCTTTTTGTATAGTCTCAGGGTTTTTATTCAGATTTACACTATAAATATCTTTATTGTATTCTCCTTTTCTGAGCACTTGAAATATTTAGCTACAAGCATGCATAATCGTCCATCAGTTCCCTTTAATGGCTTGAATTTTGCAAGACTACCTTTCTTTTGTACTCTTTTTGCTTGCATTACCAAATTTTTTACTTAATATATTATCTCCCAGTTTCTATTAAAGAATATATATTCTTCTCATATGCAATATGCATGTATGTCATGTGGGTATTTTTATGGACTTTTCTTTTTATTGAAGCAATCACATATCATGGCAGCATGAGATGAATACTCTGATCAACCAAACTAACATGCACTCCCCACATTAACATTACCCTTGAAACAAATAACATACAACACATGTGTAAGAATATGTGCTCAAAGATACAACATAAAAAACATAACATGGACATCTTTACATCTTCAAGCAAGACAACAAAAAGGAAACTCAACCCAAAAGATAACTTCTAAACTACTATATGATGTATTGAGAAATTATGTAAATTAGTCCAAGGTTTGCCAATCTTTTTTAAGAATGCTACCAAGGAAATGCTTCTTGTTTGAATGGACTCTTTTTAAAAAAATATATATATTTGGGAGACTTTATATTAATAAATATTGTAGCATAAATCACAACAAATATACATCTAGTGTCTGATTCAAATTTTTTACAAAATCCATAAAGGAAATACCAACATCCTACATATAGCTATATCAATCTAGGGCCAAACGTAGGAAAAACCAATACTTCCTAATAGTATGGATTATAAAAAAAGACCTAAAATCTTATTGAATTTGCAATACATTTAACTAGAAAAAGGCATGGCAGCTGGTTGATTCCTCCAATCTTGCATTTTCAGGGTCTTAGTCAAGCTTGAAAATTTCCTTTGCCTCTGGTAGTTGATGTACTATTTCCTCTTCCTTCTAACTTCGACAATGGAAGTTACTGATTGAATCTGATTGGATGCCCTAGAGTGTTCTCCTTTGATCAAGTTGGTTACCAAATTCTTGAGCATTTTAAACATTGCCTCCATAATATAAATATGTCACTTGAGCTTAACTAAGGTTCCCATAATTAATTCATTTTGGGAGGTGATCGGTGGTCAATTTCATGCAATTTAGTTGTAGCAAAAAAAAATGGAGTTTTGTTTCCTCAGATAGCGATCAAGGTGGATATCAGTGGCCACCAACCTGTTTGCTTGACTCATCATAGATCTCCATCTTGGAAATTTTGTTATGCTTTTTTTGGGTCCTAAACTTTTGGGGCCATTTTGAGGCCCTAAATGATGTTTTTTGGGAAATCCAGGGGCATGTGCCCATTTTTAAGTTTAACACACCAAGTCTATGCCACAAGTTGTAGTTCCTAGTTAGATATTTCCAATGAACTACTAAGTGCCCGAAACAGAGATTGTATGCAAAATTTTCACCCCCAGAAAGTTGATGTATTAACTAACCACCTTGGGGCCTGCAAACCTTTTGGCACTTCGCCTCCTAGGGTTAGGGTTTTGGACCTTTAGGGTTCTTGATTTATGTCAAAAGGCCATGCTTTCGGTCCTTTGTAATATTTTTTATGAATGACCATAGTCAACACATCACTTCTCATAGATAAGCTACCACCATTCTAGTTGGTTATGTAACGTTGCATTTTACAATCTTTTATTGTTTTCATTCATTAATTGAGTTGGATTTTAGTTGTGATATTGTGTTCTCTATGATATTTTTGTGTGAATTTTCTTTGTTATATTGATTCTTTCATTTCGTTGTATGATAAATATAGATAAACTAGACTCCTCATGATCCCTTAATGCCCTTCTAATATCATACAACTCAGGATGATCCATCGATAGTCTATAACAGTCCAATATCCCTTTTTGCAACAAGGATTGTTGACCGACTTCCAACCCATGTCTATGCTTTATTGTCCCTTCCCTTAGAGAACATGTTAAATTCTTGTGATTTGTTGTGCTATCCAATATCCCACAAACCACCAAAGGATTCCCCAAAGATGCAAATAGAAGATACAAAGTCCAGAAGGTGAAGGCTTTTAGACATGGAGGAATTTTGCACTTAGAAGGAGAATTATATTCAAACCAAAGAGATAAAGTATGCACTTCCAAATTCCAGTTATCCCATAGTGAATTCAAAATCACCCCAGCAATGTCAACACTAGCTTCAAAACACATAAACCTATTTCTAGATATATCCTCTTCTAGCATACAGGGAATAATCCCCCAAGAGTAGAGTCATAAACACAAATGAATTTACAAAGAAATAAAACTTCCTCAATTTGATTATTAGAAAAAAAAAAAAAAGATAACAAGATGAAGGCTTACCAGATTGTCATGGAACACTTAAAATAATTGCACTAGGAATACCACAAGAGCTTAAGAGAACCCTAAGAGAACCCACAAATACCAAAGCCTAAAACCCACCATCTCCTTCATATAATCTTAGGTCAATGTGTGATTATCCTACCAAGGTGAAGGAAATAATGTTCCTTTGGTTCAAAATTGTGTGAACTTGCATACAAATCCATGTGATAGGGAGAGTGAAGTCGGGTCTCATATTCAACTCATTATTCTCCAAAGATGCCTTGCAAAGAGATACGTGACTCCATAAATGAGTGGGATGTGCCATAATAACCATGATTGATTATGGGATAGGGTGATTATAGACTTAACATTAACAACAAAGTCCCCAATTTATAGACCCGTGGATACATTATCCAAACCATCAACCAAGCTATTATTTTCCCTTAATACATGATAAAACTTAATAGAAGAAATTATTTTTGCTTCCTACCTTGCCCAAGTGATCATTGATGCGAGCACATAGTCGTTAGGAGTATAACTCTTTACCCTCTAGTTGATGATGACCTTTGAATCCCCAACCACAATCAATTTCAGAATGTTGGAGTTGTTGGGTATCATCAATCCTTGAAGTAAGGCATAGGCTTTCACACTGTTTTTTGAAGAAATACCAAGACCTTGAGCATATGATGTTTCAATTGTTCCTTCAAAGCTTATGATAATCCCTCCACACTTGCCACCCCATGTTTCATTGGACTCTTTTAATATGTGTATATTTGTTTTATTTTCCTTATAATACATGCTTTCTCCAACTAAGTTTAAGTATGATTTGATTTCTCTGTAAATTCTAAATTGTAGATGACAAAAATAATGAGAGAAATGTTTAATAATATACACTACAAGAAATCACACATTCTTTGCAAATTTAAGAAACCCTACTATACGTATTGTGCGACAAATTAGTATTATTTTAAATTGCTATATAGGAATATGGAATTTTGTAGGAAACATAGTCTTATTAATGGTATTGATTATGCATGGTTCCTTAGTTAGGTAGTTGTTTGTTCTTGGAAAAAATGTTGAACCAAATCCCTGTCTTTTGTTGGTTGCCAAGGTGCTCAACATGACAAATGTTGCATTGAAAAATATATGTGAAAAATTATAGTAAAAACTCTGAATATTGTTCCCTCGGGGAATAATAAATAACCTAGAGAAAGGTTATGAGTTTAATAACAATTTACACTTTTAAATATACTTGATTAACATACCCCATTAGTATAATAAGGTCAACATCTCAAGATGCAATATAGGATTCAAAAGAGTTGTTCCAAGAAGATTTACTCCTTTGACTCTCATAAATTAAGAAGGGCATATGTATATCAGATCGACATTATCTGCCATAACTCTTTAGCTTCAAGTCATTCAAGGTGTTGAGGGGGTTGGATTTCCAAAACTCAACAATAGGGATTAAACCCAATTAAGAGGCCCAATTAGACTCTTCCCTGTTTGAATGGAATAATCCTCTGTAGTGTGGTTCAACAATCGTTCATTGGGATTTATAAGAATGTTTTGTTTTCCTTTTTAAATATTTTTGTTTTTAATACTTTCTATTTTACATTGAACGCAATAGGGAAAACTAATCTAAATGGATGTAGAGAAGTTTGTTTCTAATTGGTAACTCTTAGAAACAATGAATATAAAATACTCCATAGTTTTAATTCCCTAAGAATTAATTTTACAAGAAGACTATTGCTACATAAATATTTCTAAGAAAACAGATTAAACAATTACAAAAATAAATTCTACAGGAAAATCACAAAATGTTTGCCATCTGATCCATAACTAGCTACATAAATAATTCTACAACAATTATAAAGTAAATGACATGAAATCGATTATTGAACGAAAACACAAATTGACATATAACCATAAAACACATCTAAATTATTCATTGAGGATATGGAAACAAGTATTCCAATTGATAGCATGAGATAACTTGATAGAGAAACAAATTCTTACTAGACATATGAGCAATCAACCAACAATAGAATATTACACATATATAATCGATCCAAAATTAATCTTCGACAAAATGTCTTTGACTTCAAGAACAAAGCTTATGAATTAACTTTGAAATAATTATTAGTTATAATTCTTCAATACACCCTCAAAGCTAAAATCCTTTTCTAAGTGTTCGACCTACCTATTTATAAAACAAAAGGTCATGCAATTATAGAATAAAATAAAAAAGGCCATGCAAAAAGCTATGAAAATAATTTCTCCACTAAACTTTGGGAGGAATGGGAGTTGTAGCTTTTACATTTTCCTCATCATACTTTCCCCATTGATGAGATAAATTGTTACATAGACTAATATGAGGAAATACATGTTTCTCACTTGGTACTTTCAAAATAGGAATCTCCTGTTCAAATCTCTTGATATATTTTTTGTTTTTTGAAAAATAGACTCGAGCTGAGTCACCCTTCTAACTTTAGTTTTAGGAACCTTTGAAGATGCCCATACTCTAGGGAGGAGATACTCTTGACCTTTACTTCATTCTTTTGTACGTCCTCCTTGAGCTTCTCCATAACTTTGGTGACTATCCAAAACCCTTCTAGTGGAACAAAGCTAGGCAACTTGCATTGTACAATGGTGTCTTCTATTAGATCCCAAGTTTGGATGCAAGCCAACCACTCATCCTTAAATTGTTTATGCATCTCATTTGACATTCTCTCCCAGTAATTAATTGGTGGCCTATTCCATCCCATGTAGTTCAACCTTGTTCAATAGTTTGATACCGTGATCCTCTTGACCTCAACTTTTTGCTTGGTGTAATTCAACTAGTCCTGCACCTTGGCCTATTAATCTTTCCAAATTAGGTTTTCCTTGTGTAATATGGACAATTTTATGCTCAACTATTGTAACTAAAACACCTTGGAAATAAAGTATTTCTTGATATGATCATTAATTTTGTCTTCCTTTAAGACTTCTTCATTGAAATAATTGACTGCATATTGTGAGGCCTTGTAATAGCTAACTCGATTCTCTAGTAAAGAAATATTTTTCCCAATGCCCTTAATTTCTTCTAATTTGGATTTTACCTTGTCTATGGTAGCATAAGAAAGAAATATCCTAGCTGACAGTAGATTGTCTTGGTATCAATAATTGACTCCTTGATTATGCATAGGATGGAGGTATATGTGTCCACCGTCTTCCTTTTTTGGGTTTCCTTCACTGTTGCTTGTTTCCTTCTAGTGTAGGCTATTAACTCAAGGTCCACAACTTCTCCAGAGGGTCTGGAATTAATTGATCTCCCCATGACAAAACATTCTCCATGCTGCTTGGAGTGTGTACTTTTTCTAGTATTGGTTCCTTGCTGTTGTCTTGTGCTTTTGGAATGATCACATCCTCCTAGACCAAAGTGACGACGTTGCTAGGAGGTGGTGGTTGTGCAAGGGTTTGCTCTTATTTCTATTGTGAATCACTTGATGTACCTTTTGTGTACATTTCAACTTGAGCTGCTTCTTGTTTAAGCCTCTCTTCTTCTTTATTTTTCCTCTCCTCCTCTTCCTATATTATTTTCTCTTCAACTATCAACCTCTCTTCTTCTTTATTTTTCCTCTCCTCCTCTTCCTATATTATTTTCTCTTCAACTATCAATCTCTCTTTTTCTTTTCTCTTGTCTTCATCTACTTGCCTATGTTATTCTTCCTTTTTTCTCCTTTCTTCCTCTTCTTTTATTTTTTCTCCATCTTCCTATCTTCTCTTTTCTTTTACCTATAATATTTGTTCCTCCTCTTTCCTTTTTTTTTTCTACTTGTACTTCCAATATTTCTTTCTCTTGCAAGTTTCTCAAAGCCCTTTTTATGATTTCAACCTTTGTTGTTATCCTCTTGGCTTCTTGGAGCATTATATCATCTACTTCTTGCTACTTTTTCCATATCTCCTCTATTTTTCTCCTTAATTCATCTTCTTCTTGTTATTGTTTTGTTCCTCTTCTATTGCTATCTATTTAGCTTCCTCCCTCACTCTAGTTACCTTAGATCTATTGCTTATTGTTATTGTTGATGTTCTTCTTCTATTGCTTATTGTTTATGTTCCTCTTCTTTTCTTGTTCTTTCTATTTTAGCCAACTTACTATTTATTTCCTCCATTTGGTCTTTTGGAGTCATGGTGTACAAAGTTACAAAGTTTGGGGATTTTGGTCTAGCTTGGACATCCTCCCATTCTATAGCATTTTGGAATGGAAGTTCATTCTGCCATTTCCCGTGAGAGTATGTCCAAGATAAGGAAATTAATTCACAATGTTTTTTCACAAGCCCAAATGCGTCATGTCTCCTAAACTGTCCTTGGGGAAATCTATATTCCAACATAGAGTTGACTTCTTGCATATATTGCTTTGGATCCTTTAAATGATAATGCCCCAAAATTAAATTATAAGGTGTGTATATCTTCTTTTTTTGCTTATTTGAGTGAGGAAGCATTGAAACCTTGCAATATTGTTTGAAGAGCTATTGCACCAAGACTAATCTGTTGGGAACATACCTTGGTAGCAAATGAGGAGTTACAATAACACCATAAATTCTCAAGTAAGTGTAGTCTTCCTACATATACCATCTCCTTATGTACCTAATTATATTCATGGCCTCTTTGGTCAATGTTGGGCATTCTTTGAAAAAAATGAGTTGATAGAGGAGAGCTAAGAATTGATCACAAATCATCACATAATGTCTTGTGTACTTATTCTCCCAAAGAATCTCACAATATATGTGCATTGATGGCTCTGAGATATGCCAACTCAAGTTTACACCTGAGAAAACATTCATAGCATAGATGAAATTTTGAGGTAAGAAGACATATAAAATGTGGGCATTACCCCTAGCTTGGCTTTGGCCTTCTGCACCTTCTCTATCATTTTGTTTAGAGAATGGGAAATATTACTGGCCTAATTGAATATTCAACTGGTGGTAACCATTGTGTATGCCAATGGTAATCAAGCATCGTTGAAATGTGTGCAGTCATTGTTAAGAACTAAATATCAATATAGCATAGAAAAACCTCAGAATAAGTACTCAACACCTTGAAAAAGAGATAAATTCAGATAATAAGCCTCTTCGAGGGGGAAACCTCCTTGTGCCCACATAAATGTACAATTACAAGATGATTCCAAATGAAAATGTCTTCTTGGTATATATAGGA
>JZKD02S1725239.1:56362-72789 GCA_000966675.3 Picea glauca
ACCTTATGCATAAGGTGCTTTCACGATTTCACATCTCACGAGTCTGGAGATGAGGCATCTCGACTCTCCAAGTCGTGATCCCCGATACCCCAAAATGATGTGGGATCAATGGTCCCGATTAACACTTGGTCTGACGGCTCAGATCATTTCGCGATTTCGCATATCGCAATTTTGACATTCCTATGGTGAATGTTCTTGTCACTTCCAAATTCTGATCCACAAAACTCGGATATGGAGTGTGATCAATGGTCCATATCTGATCTCTATTTAACGGCTGCGATTGAATCGGGATTTCGCATATCGCGAAATCGACATTCTTGATGCATTGGGTTCTTTGCCTCCCCAAGTCGCGATCCCCGAAACTCCGATATGGAGTTACATCAACGGTCCAGATCCAAGCTTGATTTAATGGCTGTGATTGAATCGCCATATCGCATATCGCAATTTCGACATTCTTGTTGCCTTGTTTTCTATTCCTCTTGATGTCGCGATCTGCGAAACTCTGATATGGTGTCCATCTGTTGACGTCACACGTGGATTGACATGTGTTGAATACTACCATGTGTCACTCTGATTCATGACTTACATGTGCCTGAAATGTTGAATCAGTCTGACACTTGTCATTACCTGATTGTGCCATGTGTCACTAGCTGACGTGGTCTGCTGTCGTGAGTTGGGTCGATAGTCTAGATCACATCTTGATCTGACGGTTCAAGTTCAGTCAGGATTTCACACATCTCGATTTCAGGGTTCCTTATGTCAATAAACTTTGACATGTCCAACTCTCGATCCCCGAAACTCCGACAAGGACTGGGATCAACGGTCCATATTTGTCCTTGATCTAATGTTCGAGATTATATCGAGGTATTGCATATCGCAATTTCGCGAGTCCTGTGGTTATTATTCTTTGACTTCTTCAACTAGCAATCCTTGAAACCCCGATATGGAGTCGGATCAACGATCCACATAACCCCTTGAGATGGAAGGTCCTCCTGCTTTCGGGATTTTGTGAGCCCCTTTTCTCCTTTCACTTTAAACATCGTGCAGGTTTTCCTCGATCCAACGGTGGTTGGATCCTACGCTCAGATATAATTCCTGAGATCTATCCTCCTCTTCAGTGCGTGCACTTCTTGTCTTTATTCAGATCTGACAGCCCTCATACTATCGGGAATTTTGGATGGGATCCAACGATCAACGACGCTTCTCCTCCAAGATTACACATCCTTCTTACTTGGAATAATTTCGACTCTGCGCTAATTTCTCCTGAGCCTACATTGTTTCTGTTTGTCTATCGATGCACACTCTGATCCTGCCAACTTCACTGTTGTACTTTCCATCAATGACAAGCATACACTATCTGTTAAGCATTTGCCAACACAGTGCAGTTATTGAGTTGCTTCATGATGCCCTGCCATTTGGTATCTCTTATCTCTGGGTCTATTTAGATGCTCAGCTGGTTGTGTCTTAGTTAAATAGAGTCTACCATGTTCATGATCCGAATTTGCACCAACGATTCCTTAGGGTACCTCTCTTAGAACGAAGCTTTGATTATATTACATATTTTCATGTTCCTAGGAGATTAAACCAAGTTACAGATGCTCTAGATAATCAAATTTTAGACTGGCATCTAACACACATATAAAAAGACATACACATAAACATGTAAATACATTTTTAAAGGAAAATATGATCCATAAGACACAAAAAGACATAAAAATCCATATATAATATCATAATCATTAGAGTACATAGGTGGACGTAGGTGACTCAAACAATATGACCAGTAATGAGTCATGGGGCTTATGCCCTCAAAAAATATATATAGGTGGAGCTATCAAAGTCTATACTAACTAAAGTCAGGGTCTGTGGGCCCTGTTGTAATAATCAACAACGTTCGCCAAACATCAAAACAGTCAGACCCACATTCGTGGTTCCCCCATTATATGAGGCTGCATGGATGGTGGCAAATCCTTAATATTTGCCATAGGGATGGTGTGAGTGAGTGAGGTAAAATTTCCCTCAACTCATCTCAAAACCCTCTTAGCCTCACCGACTAGAAGATCTCCTACTACTGCTGGTCCCCCTGTGGCGGCAGGTGCGACCCCTGGCCGAGGACAACGCCTGTTCCTCACATAATCTGCAGGTCGTGAGGGTCCCATATCTGCACATAATAGACACGTATCTGTCAAATACTCTGGTATAAAAAAAATGATATATATAAAAAAACAACAAAAAATTATATATGTTTCAAAAAAATAGAAAATGATGCAAACTTACCCATATCACCTTGCTCCTTTCCTGGAGGTACAGGGATCTCAGGATCTCTCGTGAAATCAATCCCAGCATAAGGATAATCCTCTATGGCTGAGATCTACCACGACAACCAAGAAAAGAAGTCATCGTCAAAGGACTCATTAGTCCTTCCACCACCATGTCGTGGCAACAACACTGCCCATCTGCAAATTGCAGGAAGAGAGGCCTGATGTCCCTATACCACCACTCGAGGACTGAAACTAGGAACTCTTTCAAAGAAGAAAGAGCATAGAATTGTCCCGAACTTGAAGTTCCTGTGTGTCCGCAACCAACAATCTGTCAGCTGCCTCTTCATACAATCCAACAGTGTAGTGCTCCAGTCAAATATCTGTGCATTTAAGCACTGGACTGCACAATTCATCTGTGCACAAGATGCCTGATGTAGAGCCGCAAAACTAGTCATCCGCCCAATAAGCAACATAATTGCCTGCAGTGATAAATCAATGATCTTTCTTATTGGAACCTGCGAGCTCGATCAATCTATATCAACCTCATAATAAAGTCCTATCAATTCCGATATATTATGAGGCCCCAAAGGAAATGTCCAGAAATTGACTGGTTCCCCTCTTCTAGAGAGGCTAGCCAAAAAGTATATATCCTCTATAGTAGGCACCGGTGACTGCCCCTCTAACATAAAATCTTCTGCGTCAGGGTGCCAATATTCAACCGAGACATTCAGTAGCCTAGGTTGTAGTCTCCTGAAAGGACACAGAAAAAATTGAGCAAGCCACATTGCATTAACACTGCCACAACACTAGGGTCTTCCCCAAATAGCATGTTGATATCTTCATGCTCTCGTTCTCCCCATTGCACATACATCATGCACATGGGAAAATTTTCAGAGGGTCAGGCCTTGCTTTTTAAACCTTTTTGCACTCATGGGAGGGTCCATGCAGGCTGTTGTGATGACAGTCACGTGTACAGGTGCTTCGACATTAGACAAAGTGAGTGTACACGCGGGCTATCATAGGACAACCCACGTGGACCTAGGGCTAACCTTTTAAAGGTCGACGCCCCCCTAAGAAACCAAATTAAATGCTTAAATAAAGAGTTAAAAAGAAAAAGGAGGTAGTTTATACTTACTTGGTCTAGACGGATGGTCGTTTTGTCCACTGTAGCTCCCGTAATCACTACTTTTATCAAAGGGTTTTTTTTTCTCTAGAGTCAATTTCCAAATCAGTAATGGTGATAATGAGCTGCCAGCTTCTATTTATAAACTTTTTGGCCCTTTTTTGTCACTTTTTTCGCCTCCCTTATCATTTTCTTTGAATTGAAAACCATTTAGAGGGATTTCAGAGTTTCTTTGGAAGGTTACGATAAGGTATTAGGACATTGTTTTGGAGTTTTGAGTCACTTTTGACGGTCCATGGGGAAAAATATCAGATGGTCAACTTGAGCATATAGGTTAGGTTTCCACCCCTACTTTTGTATCTCGTTGTCTCTATCCCTTTTCCATAGGACTGATCCCATCAGGTTGCAACACAGAACCATCATTGCTGCTTTAAAAGTGTCACAATTTTGGTGGTAGAGCTTACCAGAACATGGATGCCCTAGGTAGATCCTAGTTGCATTATGGTGTCCATGCTGTCACTAATGACTATAGGCTTGGGAGTTATTTTAGTTTTTCTTGATTACGAGTTTTGATCCTCATTTGCATGACTCTTTATCACTCTTGACCTCACCCATAGGACTCCCAAAACATAATGAGTCTTCTTTTAATCCCTTTTCAGACCCTCTAAACATGAAAAGATTGTCGAGAGATCTTGTGGCCTTTCATGCTCATTAAACTAAAATTTGAATTCACGTCTATCTGGCGGTAGTTTACCCATTTTTTGGTCCAGACGGTCAACTGTACGAACAAAGGTATACTCTTAGGAACTTCAGTTCTTTAGAAGAGTACCCTTAGGTATAATTTTAACCCTTTTTCAGGCCTGAGGGACTAAATGTACGAAAAAGGAACCCCCATAGAGTCCATAGTCAAGCTCTTTTCAGACTCCCTAAAATTGAAAAGATTGTTGAGTGACCTTATTCTTTCACACTTGTTAAAATGGTCCAGAAGAACATTCCTGACAGAGTCCATAGTTAAGATATTTTCAGACTCCTTAAAAATGAAAAAATGGCCGAGTGATCTTGTCTTTATCACACTTGTTAAAATGGTTTTGAATCGACATCTTGTCGGTGCTAGTTTACCCCTTTTTCGAATTGACTAGACTACCTTCGAAAAAGGTACCCCAGTGGAGTCTCCTTTTACATTTTTTAGACTCTCTAAATATGAAAAACCACCGAGATTACCTTCTCTAGGCTCATAAAACTTACATCGAAGGACTTTACCATTGTGTGTCTTATTAATCACATTTGCATACCTGCGTCTCTGGTCTAATGTCGGCTCCATGTTTCTCTCAACTAAACCATCTGAAGCATTCCTTATACGCAAGCCCTATAGCACTTTTCCTCTGTGTCCTGACACCTTTGGCCCCAGGAGGGATTTTTCCCGAGTGTCTTTACTTTGAACATCAGTCTGTCCTTGCACCTTGAACTTGTATGTTTGCAACACTCATTCCTCCTTTGTAACATAGCATTCCTTTATTATTTTTCAAGATTTCCAACATTATTTAAAAATCCAAAAAAATCAAATATGCCCCAAAAAGAGGAAGGGGAAAGTATTTTCTTTTTATTTGGTAGCACAATGAGTTGCCCTTGGACAAAGCACATCCTTCCGTTTGTTCGTCAAGCTCTGGGATTTAATACAACCTTAGGAAGTTGTTCTCACTACATAGAGTTGTGTCCTCCCCCATTTGGTTATTCTTCCAAACATATGGAGAGTTTGAGTTGCCTCTTGCATTGTGAACTTATGTCAAATGCCATGCTGCCTGAGTCTCATCAGTTGTTGTGCTATTGTCCAAGGGAAGTTTTTACCAAGCCTGAGTCGGCCCCTCTATAGTTTGTCTCTTGCCATCATGCCTAGCCATCCAAAAAGTCCAATCAAGTCTTTGTTCGAGATCAATGAAGCCTTCAGTCTGATAATCAAGATTCTCTAGTCCATGACCAATGAGCCATCGAAGACCTCTGGGTAGTGAATTTGTACACTCATATTACACTCCTACTCGAGTTCTGAAGATTTTGAAGTCGTTGCTTGAGCTCTGAAGACCTCATCTCTAGCCATCAGGCCTTATCACCTTTTAGAAGATGGATACTCTACATGTATATCTTTTTGATTTCGAGATGTAGCTCTGCTGTGTATTGCTCGCAACTACACTTTATATAGTTATATGACATGGATCTACAGTGTATTTGATTGGTATCCATGATTTTATTTCATCCCAAGCATGGGTATGCCCGCCTCGGTGAGACAATTATTATTTTGCAGAAGGCACCTCTCGATTTCTGGTCCTTGGGCTCACTTGTTTGGAACGTTGGTGAAGATTGTTAATGTATTTCGGCCATCAGATTCTCTTCTGACCTCACACATTAGGGGGCATCTGTTATAACCCTAATTTTCACTAGACATGCTTACCTGGAATTAGGCCATCTCATATTCCTTCTTTGCCAAAACACTGCTGAACAACTCTTCTTAAAAACCCCTTTTATAAAGGCCCACGCACCCTGATCCATTACTGCATGCGTGTACACGCTAGCTGACCCAAGACAACCCGCGTGTACCTACAAAAGCACGAAAAAAGGAAAGTTGTTGACGAAAGACACAGCTTTGTGTAAGTTAACTAAACCTTTCATCCATGCATGGACGGTCACTCGACCAAATACCTAGCTTCTTCTATCCTATAAAAGAAGGGTTAGGGGTACCATTTGAAAGGAGGAGAATCATAGTAAAGAAACTATACCTAATTAATAATTCCCTTTGTCCCAACCTTTAGCCATCCTTGTGCAAAGAGAAGTATAGAGAAAAGTAGTTGGAAGATAATGGAAGAAGAGCCTAGGACCAGGATCGAGGAGCAATAGTCGACTTTATCATTGTAACGTATCATTGTGAAGTTAATAAAAGAATTGATTTTCTCGTCCTGCCATATGAGATTGTCATTATTGGAATATTGATTGTAGGATTGATTAAATCTCTAACCCGTTAGTTCATAGATCAAATGCATGTCGAGTTCTTTGTTTGTCTTTAGTGAATGCAAATGAGCATTGGGAGGAGAGTTGCAGTCAAAGAATGACCAAGCGTGAAAAGGGATCGACACAAAACATGAAAAATAAGGTACACCAACTTAATCTCTTGATCCTTGTATTTACATATGAGTAATGGGGGTCTAGGCATGGGATGATGGTAAAAAGTAAGAATCTTTGGGTCATTTCTGCATGCATGATAAAACCCTTAGTGCTAGTCCGTAGGAGGGATTTACCACCCACAACAAGAGGTAGCACACTACTTCTTCCACCAATATCCAAGAGAAACCATAACAAGAGCATAAGAGATAGATATTGCCAAAAGAGGGTGCAAATTTCAGCTAGGAGGCTTCTCACAATGGGAGAGCTATGATCTAAATGGGATCCAAATGATCTCTATTTCTACAAAAAGTTCCAAACATATTTTTTCCACAAATTTAGGGTAAAAAACAAGATAAGGGGTCAACAAGCCTAATCTTGCCCCTTTACATAAAACAATACTTTTCTAATTCATAATTTGCACATAAGTAAAACCCTAAGTAAGACGTCACCCTTCTAGGGTGACGTTTTGGCACTTTTGCAAGTCATTGGAGTAGGACTTGATGGGTTATATAGGCCTCCAAAGGTCATGTGTCTTCAATAAAAGCCTCTTCTCCATGATCTATGGCTTCCTTCCTTCGAAATGTGCCAACTTTCCTCAACCACCAACAAACCCTATCCCTACTGTGGTTTCAAGCCCTCAAGGGTGACATTTTGGCCTTCTTTGGAAAATCATTTGGGTGGTAGGGGATAGGTTAGGTCCTCCATGATGTCTTCTAGGCCTCCAAAGGCAAGTCTTCTTCATCTAGCCTATGGGACCTGGTATCCAACTTGTGGACTTCAATCCCCATAGAAGCCCAAGCTAAGCTTGTTCCACCAAAACTGTCCACCAGTTGGGTCCTGGAAAGAAAAATGGATACACCCTCCAAGGATATCAAGTCAAATGCATCATTATGAGTAAATAAAATCAATAAAATATCCATATAAGTAAGTACATCCAAACCACCTCATAAAAATAAACCAATGCTCAAAGACCCTATGCAATTTTCCAATTTTAGGTATGGGAGGGTTGACAAAACGACCTATTGGGTGAATCATACCTCAAGTTTAGGGGTGTTTCCTGAGGGGACCTCCTTCTAATTCATCTAGATGAGGTGTCATGGATGGGGGGAATAGTTTTTGGCATGAGGTTCATGAAATACATGGGGTTTTAGTGTATCACTTATGGGTTCCTTTGTAGAGGGTGTGTTGCACCTTTGTTTTCAATGCAGCCTTTTTCCAAGCCCATTTGTCGCCTTTTATTCTTTTAGGATGTTTCCAAGTTGAAGCCAAGGTGGCACTTCTACCTAATCATGAAAAAATATTCCCACCTTGACTCTACCTTGGTCACATCATGCTTCCCCAATTTAGAAACATGTGTGGGGCTTCTACCTAAGAAATAAAAACAATTCCCATAGATGCTCCTCCCTAGCTGGAATTTTGTCATTAATTATTATTTTATGGGTCCCATTAGTTTCTTATGACATACATTTCATTTTCCCCTAGATCCCTAGGTGAGCATATAGATGGTTAATGGTTTGTATTTTATCTTTTTCTAAATACAAGCCTCTGGGCCTTCAACCCCTTATTCCCATGAAGTGAGGGACAACCCCTTCTTGGGTCAGTACACCCAAAAATCCTAAAAGTTAAGGAGATGAGGGGATGAAGAGAGAAAAGTGACAAGTATGGTCGAGAATGGAAAAATGACTTATCATGAGAACCTCACAGTAGAAATCCCATGCCCAAGGGTGACCCACTTGCTAGGGCGTAACGTTAACCACCAAAGTGAAACATGGAAAAGAGCATAATGTCCAGGCAAATATTACATAATCAAAAGCAATAATAGATGCAAAAAAATAAAATGCCTCAAATATTGAAATGACACTCACCATAATACCTTAATTGTACCTCATGGAGCAAGACCCAATGTCTTCCGAAGGCTAGCTGATTTGGTGGATACTGTTGTGACGAACCTGGAGCTATGGTGGTGAGGTGGGTCTCTGTCTATGCAAGTGGACACTGTTGATCAAGTTGTCTCTCGGAACTCCTTGTTTTCAACCCGAGGGCCTCGAGACACCATCTCCTTAGTTGTCCTTATGAGTTGGGGATAACATTTGGCTCCTACTTGGGGACATGTACTTGTTGTAGAGTGCATGAGAACCACAACATCTCCTGGTAGACCTGTTCTTACACACACTGGAACAACAAACTATTAAGAGTAAGATGGCTTCGCTCATCCTTTATCCATATGATCAAAAAACAAAAATGACAAGTAATCTATAAAATATTTATTTTAACATTATATATATATATATATATATATATGACCTACCTACTTACCTGGGGCCCTGAAGATTAGGTCCTGAAATGTCAGTTGAAGTCATACAACTAGTGCAACCTATTATCACACAAGTTGTAGGTTGGGAAAATCCTGACCCAACCACCAATTGGTGACAACTAGGAGGGCACCTACCCACCGTCACCTTAGGTAGGTGTCCCCATCACTTTAGAGGTGAGGTAGTCACCTCAAGGGGGGAATCCCGATGACCCTAGGGGGAATGAGATGGAAAGGGATGAAGATGAATAAGATGTCCCGAGAGGTCAATTCAAAATGGTATGAATATCTTGGGAAAGAGTCTTGGGAAGGTTCAAGGGTTGCCAAATGAGTGAGTGACCTGCCAAGTGTGAAGTACTTGCCCGAGAGACAAGAAAAACAAGCATATGATGCAATATAAACAATTGGACAATCAATTTAAGCTTGTTGTCCCTAATATAAGTTGTTAGTAACAATATATATCAACAATTAAATGGCACAATAAGTTGTTAACTAAGTGCTAGAAATCAAGTTAAAGATACAAGAGATAAACTAGCTAAACACTAGTGAAACTCAAGATTCAAAGACCAAGATACTAGCATGAAAAGATAAGGCTGTTGTAAATACTTTCTACAGAAATATATATCAGCCTTATGGATGTAACAATTAACTTATTACAACAAGAAAATCAGCCACTAAAACTCATCCAAACTTTGCCAAAAAGTGTGCTAGACCAAGTAGTGTAAGTGTGCAAACTTTGGGCAATTTTCAGCGGTTGACTTGAAAGTTATTCAAGTGATTATATTAGGATTTATGCAGCTGTACTAGCTGAATATGAAATTTTGTAACATAATCAAGAACTACCCCTTTAGAGGGGATTCCCTGGTGGTTGAGATGTGCTCTAAGCACAAGGAACACAACCCAAGTTGCAAAAAGTTAATACAACAAAAAATCACGTTTCCCAATGCAATATTTTGTTTCTCCAATGCAAGAATAATTCAGATTAGTGCCTTTAAAATTGGGTGATGGAGTCTTTAAATCACAAGCAATATCAATAACAACCCTATGGGTGTAAAACCTCTTATTCCCTAGGGTATTCCAATCAAACTTAGGGTAAATCTAAGAGGGTATACACACTCGTATTCCTCCTAGAAACCCTTGCAAAAAAGAAAGACTTAAAACCTTTAAAAAAGAGATGAAGCAATGATGGAGGGTGTATTTATCATACTCCTCCCTAGGGTTTCCACCAACAATAACCAAATTAAGCAAGAAAATAGTAGCATATGCATACTTTTCCTTGCCTAATCCAAGAAAATGAGAGAACAAACCCTAGTTACCATGCAACATTCATCCAATATTCAAGAGAGAAATACTTTAGGGGGTGAACATCACTCCTTATCATCCATTCACCAAGATACATTCATCAAAAGACATTCCATAATAGAGAAACTCCAAAATCACTAGGAGTAGCGAAAATTTCAGCCCAATACTTCTCACAATGGGAGAGTTATGTTTTGAAATGAGATCTTATGATCTCTGTTTATACAAAATGTATCCATATTAGTTTTTCCACATAATATAAGGGTAAACCACAAGACTAGGGGTCAACAACCATAATATTTTCCTTTTTACAAAATAATATTAAACAATTCACTTAAAATTTGCTTTTAGACAAAAAACAACCCTAATTCAAAGTGACATCACCCCTTTAGGGGACGTTTTGACACTAGGAGAAATTTGTTGGTGTAGGAGGAGTGTATTTAGGCTTCCCAAAGTCACATGTCAAGCATCCAAGTCACTTTATTCATGGTCAAATCCCAATTCTCCTAAAAATTTCTATGTTCCAATGAGTGGTAAACTCACCACCAAACCCTAGCCCCCATAGATGACATCATGCTCCTAAAGATGGCATTTTGCCTCTCCTAGAAAAAATGTTTGGCATATAGGGGATAGGTTATGTCATCCAAGTCATATTATAGGACTCCAAAGTTTCATCTCTCTCATCTGACATGCGGTCCCTTGACATCCACTTGTGGTCTTCAATCCCCATGGAAGACCAAGCTAGGTTTGTTTCTCCAAAATTTTCCACCAACTAGGTCCTGCAAAGACAAATAAGCATGCCCTCCAAGTATCTCAAGTAAAAATATCATGATAAGTAAACCAAGTCAATAAATGAGCCACATAAGTATGTGCAACAAAGATTACCCTATCAAACAATTAAGTTCTCAAAGTATTTATGCGACTTTCCAAGCTTGAATATGGGAGGGTTGACGAGGTGTCCTATTGGGTAGATCTTGCCCTAGGTCAATGAGTGTTTCCAAGAGATCATTGTTAGGACCACACAATGTACCTTTTTGCCTATACTTTTTGCCACTATTATACTCTTGATCACCTATNTGATTAGAAATGCATAAGTGTTCAAAACTGCAGATTAGCATTTGAGGCCTATTGCTGAAACACAGAACTATCCAAGGTCGTTGTTGCTGAAACACAGAACTGATGCTGAAACACGAAGTTGCCTTATAGTCCGAGGTCGCATATACTGAAACACAGAGCTGCTATACAGTCCAAGGTCGTAGATGCTGAAACACGGAGCTGCCTTATAGTCCGAGGTCGCAGATGCTGAAACACGAAGCTGTTACACAGTCCAGAGTTGCAGATACTGAAACACAGAGGAAAACCACCAGGACCGACGATGCTGAAACACAAAGGAAGTCGTTACAGTCAGCAGTCAACAAAGCTATAACCGTCGCTCCTACACAAGAATGTCGACATAGTCAGAGCACAATTCACGTGGCTGAAACAGCCCACGAATTGCGATGCTGAAACAACATCAGCAACAACAGGAAGAAGCTGTTACACCAGTCGTAACAACAATACCTCATTCGGCTCCTATAATAGAATTCTGTTGCGTGAGACTAGGACATCCTATGCTGGTTTAGAAAGTAGATCCGACTAAGGATAGGAATCAGATATGCATTGTAATTATTGTATCGAAGGGATTTCCTCTTTAAATAAGAGGAAATCATCATTCGAGGGATTCAAGTTTTATGTATTGAAGAAGCTCTAGAGAAGAGGGATGTATTCCATTTCCAAATTGTAATGTGATATTTCGACAGATGAATAGAAGACTGCTTTGAGTATCCTTCTCTAGCTTCCTCATTTCAGGGGAATCTTGTGAGAAGGGAGGGCCCACCTTCTTCACAAGATTCACCCATTAGTTTAGAAGTGTGTTAATACAGTTTCTGTTTATGCTTCGATTTAACTGTCATTTGCTGAAACACTGTTTTTAATGGATTCCGCTTTGCTGAAACACTACTGACTCTGTCTTAGTTTATTGAATGAAATTCGTAATTCTTTTCATTAGCAATCTTGTGTGATGATTTTATAAGGCTAGCTAGAAACAGGGTTAAAGGTTCCTGCTCAGATAGGAAGGAATCAGAACATCCTGTCCTCTGTAGATTTCATTCAATTCTGCAAGTGTGCTAGCCAGAGAATTGGGTTAAAGGTTCCTGCTCAGACAGGAAGGAATCAAAACATCCTGTCCTCTGCAGATTTCATTTAATTCTGCAAGTGTGCTAGCCAGGGATCGGGTTAAGGGTTCCTGCTCAGAAAGGAAGGAATCAAAACACCTTGTCTTCTGTAGATTTCATTTAATTCTGCAAGTNTGATTAGAAATGCATAAGTGTTCAAAACTGCAGATTAGCATTTGAGGCCTATTGCTGAAACACAGAACTGTCCAAGGTCACTGTTGCTGAAACACAGAACTGATGCTGAAACACAAAGCTGCCTTATAGTCCGAGGTCGCATATGCTGAAACACAGAGCTGCTATACAGTCCGAGGTCGCAGATGCTGAAACACGGAGCTGCCTTATAGTCTGAGGTCGCATATGCTGAAACACGAAGCTGTTACACAGTCCAGAGTTGCAGATGCTGAAACACAGAGGAAAACCGCCAGGACCGATGATGCTGAAACCCAAAGGAAGCCGTTACAGTCAGCGGTCAACAAAGCTATAACCGTCGCTCCTACACAAGAATGCCGACATAGTCAGAGCGCAATTCACGTGGCTGAAATAGCCCACGAATTGCAATGCTGAAACAACATCAGCAACAACAGGAAGAAGCTGTTACACTAGTCGTAACAACAATACCTCATTCGGCTCCTGTAATAGCATTCTGTTGTGTGAGACTAGGACATCCTATGCTGGTTTAGAAAGTAGATCCGACTAAGGATAGGACTCAGATATGCATTGTGATTATTGTATCGAAGGGATTTCCTCTTTAAATAAGAGGAAATCATCATTCGAGGGATCCAAGTTTTATGTATTGAAGAAGCTCCAGAGAAGAGGGATGTATTCCATTTCCAAATTGTAATGTGATATTTCGACAGATGAATAGAAGACTTCTTTGAGTATCCTTCTCTAGCTTCCTCGTTTCAGGGGAATCTTGTGAGAAGGGAGGGCCCACCTTCTTCACAAGATTCACCCATTAGTTTAGAAGTGTGTTAATACAGTTTCTGTTTATGCTTCGATTTAACTGTCGTTTGCTGAAACACTGTTTTTAATGGATTCCGCTTTGCTGAAACACTACTGACTCTGTCTTAGTTTATTGAATGAAATTCGTAATTATTTTCATTAGCAATATTGTGTGATGATTTTATAAGGCTAGCTAGAAACAAGGTTAAAGGTTCCTGCTCAGATAGGAAGGAATCAGAACATCCTGTCCTCTGTAGATTTCATTCAATTCTGCAAGTGTGCTAGCCAGAGAATTGGGTTAAAGGTTCCTGCTCAGACAGGAAGGAATCAAAACATCCTGTCCTCTGTAGATTTCATTTAATTCTGCAAGTGTGCTAGCCAGGGATCGAGTTAAGGGTTCCTGCTCAGAAAGGAAGGAATCAAAACACCTTGTCTTCTGTAGATTTCATTTAATTCTGCAAGTGTGATAGACAGGGATTGGGTTAAAGGTTCCTGCTCAGAAAGGAAGGAATCAAAACACCTTGTCTTCTATAGATTTCATTTAATTCTGCAAGTGTACTAGATAGGGATTGGGTTAAAGGTTCCTGCTCAGAAAGGAAGGAACCAAAACATCCTGTTCTCTGTAGATTTCCANCTCCCTATGAATTAGTCTATGGAAAGAGTGTTGTCTTTCCTGTGGAATTTGAGATAAAAACCTTAAGAACTGCTTTAGCTGCCAACCTTGATCTAACCGATGCATAGACAACCAATCTGCAGTAGCTCAATAAATTAGAGGAGAAAAGATTAGATGCCATTCAGCAAACAACCATAATTTAGCAGCAACGATCAAAATGGCATGACAAAAACATAAAAAACAAGTAGTTCCAAAAAGGCAATTGGGCTCTATTGTATGATTCCCGGTTCAATGAATTTCAAGGAAAACTGCGTACAAGATGGATTGGACCTTACGAAGTAGACACAGTTTTCCCCAATGGAACAGTAAGGCTCCTCACAATCGATGACTCCAGAACTCCATTACTTGTAAATGGTCATCGGCTCCGTCTGTACCAGCAACCTATTTCTAAAGAAGATTTTAAGGCCACATGCATGGCAGACACCCATTTCCTCTTCATCGAGGGGGCTTCTACCCCTAATAGCAATTAATTCTTTTAAGATTGATTTTCTTTAGTATTAGATTAGATTAGATTTTTTTTTCTAATAATCCCTGTCAAGAAATACCATGCTACAGTCGTTTTTGCAGATTCCCGTCGAAACACAGCCACCAGAAGAGGATGATTTCACTTCAAAGAAACGAGCTTTCACGATGCTAAAACACCATTGTTCAGCACTGATTAACTTTCACGATGCTGGAACACCACTGTTCAGCACTGTTGACCTTCATGCTGTTGAAACACCACCGTTCATCACTCTTGACTTCCTTCTGTTGCCGAATAACCACTGTCAGCAAACCACCCCCTTTCCTCCATTACCGAAACACCAAACTCACACCTTTTTCCCCCACCACAGCTCGACAACCTTTTTTCCACTCCCTCACCATCCTTCATCGACGAAAAAACTTCGTCCAACAATTGTTTCGTCTTTCCCCTTCTGATGCTGGAACACCATTGCTCAGCACTGTTGACTTTTTCCCCGATGTTGAAACACCACTGTTCAACACTTTTTCTTCCCACTCCCAAACCACTACAGTCCACCACTCCCTCACCATCCTTCATCGACGAAACAACTCTGTCCAGCAATTGTTTCACCTTTCCCCTTTCTGATGCTGAAACACCATTGCTCAGCACTGTTGACTTTTTCCCTGATGCTGAAGCACCACTGTTCAACACTTTTTCTTCCCACTCCCAAAACACTACAGTCCACCATTTCCTCACCATACTTCATCGACGAAACAACTCCGTCCAGCAATTGTTTTTCCTTTTCCCATTGCTGAAACACCATTGACAACAACCCTTCATCATTTTCTCTGATGCTGAAACACCATTGTTCAGCACTTTCGACTTTGTTCGATGTTGAAACAACACCATTCAACACTTTTGACTTTCTTCCCGATGCTGAAACACCACCGTTCAACACTTTTGACTTTCTTCCTGATGCTGAAACACCACCGTTCAACACTTTTGACTTTCTTCCGATACTGAAACACCATTCATCAACAGTTCTTCATCTACAACAATTGTTTCGTTCTTCTCTATTGCTAAAACACCAGTCTTTCACCATCGTCTGTCAGCAAGCTTCTACGCCCTCAGATTATAGTTCATCCTTCTAGTCAGCAAACCCTCAACACAATCAAAGGTCTCCGCCATGACAGGACTACCACAGACAGGCATGATATCTGGTTGGAAGAACGAATCAAACGGTAAGGTGAGGTACGTAAATATTATGTAATTCAGTTAGACTATAGTTAATGAGGAAGATTTTAATCCATTATGACCATTCAAGTGCAATTATTACTAATCTCACTTGACAGGAGGGTAAGTACACATTAAATCCACGATACCATCATTTCATCCGATTTCACCGCCGCCATCCCCATTTCACCACCTTTTCGCGCATTTAACCACTATTCCTACATATAGTCCCTCGAAAAAACTCACTTTGTGCCAGAGCTGATACACAAACTCTCGACGCAGTATCTTACTAAGCTAGTAGCCATGGGAGGAGCTGTCATACGAAATGAACCCGCTACCACAGCGCTTCTCGAACACTATCCAACAACGTATCAAATCTTCGAGCAGGCAGGGTGGCGTAATTATTTCCACAGGCTTCAAGGATATAATGAACAACAAGTCCTATAGTTTGCCCGAAATCTTCAGGAGAACCATTCTGTCGTCGCAGGCATCCAAATATCTGTAATAGAAGAAGACATATCAGAGGTCTCAGGCCTCCCCATTGATGGCACTCAAAAGTTCAGCCGAAAGCATATCATCGGGGATGTCCAGCAGAGCTTCTTCCTGTCTGAGGAAAGAATTGTATTGAAGGGCAGGGGCGTTCAAATCAGTTCACTGCCACCCTATTGGCAGCCAACCCAATTTTTTTGATTGCTCTCAAAAGATGCCTACACCCCTTGTGGTATTATGACAAATCATTGTCGCATTGTACTTCTAGACATTCATCTCATTCTGCGACAA
>JZKD02S1725239.1:106855-121180 GCA_000966675.3 Picea glauca
CTTACATCTTCTTTTAACTTTGAGCATGAAATTCAGAAAATTAGAATCCATGTGCCCCTCTCTGAACTGATCAAACATGAAGTGTTCAAAAAGAGCCTCTTCGAGCTATTACAGTCTGAAGCCTCATGCCTTCCCACAGACTCCATCAATTTGCAAGATGAAAAGCTTGCAGTCATTCTAGGTCCTATGGTAGAAGATAGGAATGATTCATCCCCTCCTTTCTACACATCCTTGAACATACATGACAAGGTACTGCACAATTGTTTGATGGATTCAGGGGCTTCCCACAACCTCATGCCCAAAACTGTCATGGAAGAATTAGGACTAGAAGTCACCAGAGCCTATCATGACCTCTATTCCTTTGAATCTAGGAAATTTCAATGCCTAGGAGTCATCAAAGACTTGGTCGTGACCTTGTTTCAATTGCCCATGAAAAGTGTGGTTATGGACATTGTAATGGCTGATGTCCCCCCCAATTTTGGTATGTTGTTATCAATATTTTGGATAAAAAGACTGGGGGGGACTCTGCATATGGACCTAACCTATGCTACTATTCCTGTGTTCGGAGGAGAACATAGGAGACTATACAGAGAAACCCAGCTGGCCTATATAATCAGTGATGAAGCCAATCCTACCAACCATCCTATCTTTTCCCTTGATATTGATTTAGGCTCCAGTCTACTGCAACTCACTAATTCCCCCGAGCCTCTTCTAAAACTCATAAAGCAGTCCACTACTTCTCATGAATTTTCTTCCCCCATCACCTCCATCTGGAAAATGTTTTTTGATGGAGCCTCTTCCAGGGAAGGCACTGGTGCCGAAGTATTTTTTGTGTCACCTACTCAAGAAACCATATCTCTGTCATACAAGCTAGAATTTGAAACAACCAACAATGTGGCAGAATATGAAGCTCTTGTTCTAGGATTAAGAGCTACAAAGGAAATGGGAATTCAGGAGGTAATAGTGTTCGAGGATGCAGAATTGATAGTCTAGCAGATCAGAAGCGCTTATCAGGCCAAGCATCCTCGACTCAGGAGTTACATAAATGAGGTATGGGACCTAATTGACAGTTTCTTCTCAACATTTAACATTTCTTTCGTCCCAAGAGAGAAAAACACAGTGGCAGATTCCTTGGCTACATCAACAAGCAATTTCAAAGTGCCCTTGCCACCTAAATTTAGATATGATGTAGAAGTAAAATGCAATCCCTCCATACCTGACAATGTCAAACATTGGAAGGTGTTCAAGGATGATCTTGAGATCAAAATATTCTTGGAGACTGTTGAAGAATTTTCAGAGATGCATATTGACCAAGACTCTGTTTCTGAAGAAAGGCCTAATGGTGGTAATTTCCTGAGTAAGATTGTAGAGCATGACATGGTGTAGCTACCCAACAATCATATTCCAAAAGGACTGGTTCCTTTGGAAAGGCTTTTTGATAGAAATGATGTGGCATTAAAAGGGAAAATCTCAGAGGATGATGCCGATACAACTCGGTGCAACATTGGCACTAAGAATGAACACAAGTTTGTCAGATTGTCAAGGAGTCTGACAAATGAATAGAGGGATAAATACACTGAACTATTGAGGGAGTTTGTTGATGTTTTCACCTGGACCTATGAAGATCTCAAAACTTATGACACTTCCATCATTGAGCATAAAATATCGTTGAAAAAGGAGGCGAAGCCATTTAGGTAGAAGCTAAGACAGATCAATCCTATGTTGTTTCCTATCATGGAGAGAGAAGTGAAGAAGCTGCTACATGCCCAAATCATTGTGCCATTGAGATATTCAGAGTGGGTGGCCAATTTGGTCCTAGTAAGGAAGAAGGATGGAGAAATCAGACTCTGTGTAGATTTTAGAAACTTGAACAGGAGCTCACGGAAGGACAATTACCCCTTGCCAAAGATGGAACATATATTGCAGAGGGTAACAGGAGCATCCAAGATATCTATGATTGATGGCTTCTCTGGCTATAATAAAATCTTTGTTCTACCTGAGGACAGGGAGAAGATGGCATTTACCACTCCATGGGGCACATTCATGTATGCTAAAATGCCTTTTGGATTGATGAATGCAGGGGAAACGTTTCAACATGCCATGGACATAGCTTTCATTGGGGAAAAATATAAGTTTGTGGTCATCTATATGGACAACATAATAGTCTTTTCCAAATATGATAAAGAACATTGTTTTCATCTCAGGAAAGTTTTTCTGAAATGCGGGAGTTTTGGTCTCTCATTGAATCCCAAAAAATCTTTGTTCGCCATGAAGGAGGGAAGATTACTGGGCCACATAGTATCAGAAGAAGGAGTAAGGATTGATCCTAGTAGATTTGAAGCAATCCAAGCCTTGGTAATCCCAAGATCTAGGAAAGAAGTCCAGTCTTTCCTTGGTAAGATTAATTTTCTAAGGAGGTTTGTTTCTAACTTTGTTGAGGTGGTAAAGCTTATAACAACCATGTTGAGAAAGGAAAATGAAGTGAGGTGGACCTTTGAATCTCGAAATTCCTTTGATCAGATAAAGAAGGCCTTGACAGAATCTTATGTACTTATCAGTCCCGATTACTCAAAGGATTTCCTTATTTTCTCCTTTGCCTCATCTGACACAGTGGCTATTATTTTATTACAGACAAAGGAGGTCGAGCTAGAGCAGCCTAT
The DNA here is from genome assembly GCA_000966675.3 of Picea glauca. NCBI lineage: Eukaryota > Viridiplantae > Streptophyta > Pinopsida > Pinales > Pinaceae > Picea > Picea glauca. The sequence continues at coordinate 109,516 of JZKD02S1725239.1, forward strand.
TGCCTATTTTAGCAGAGACCTAAGGGATGCCAAGGTTAGGTACGATATTATGGAGAAGCAAGCCTATGCCCTGGTAAAGGCTCTCAATGCCTTTAGAACCTATGTCCTGCAGTCAAAGATCATTTCCTATGTCCCCTCTGCCACTGTTAAGGACATTCTTATTCAGCCTGATATAGACAGGAGGAGGAGTAAGTGGATAGCCAAGATCCTTGAGTTTGACTTGGAAATAAGGCCTACCAAATTAATCAAAGGTCAAGGTTTAGCCAAGCTATTGGATTAAGCAAATTGAAATCTTTAGGGGTAGGTTTCATTGATGGATGCTCAGAAAATCAGCAGGATCAACTATCTGATGTAGACCCTCAAGCAGAGCCCCCGTTGGCTCAATGTCCTTGGTATAAGGATGTCATATATTTTCTGCAAGAGTTGTTGCCTCAAGATGGCCTGCAAAGAAACAAGGTAAGAGCTCTGAATCTCAAAGCAGTCAGATACTGCCTTGTCAATAAATTTTTATATTGGAAAGACCCCCTGGGGGTGCTTTTGAAATGTATGAATCCATAAGAGGCTGACAGGATCATTGTTGAATTTCACAGCAGCCTATGTGGAGGGAATCATTTCTGGAAGACCACAGCCTACAAAATCCTCAGGGTTGGGTATTACTAGCCCACCTTATTCAATGGCGTATGAAGAAAGGTCAGATCCTATATTAAATGCCAAAGATTTTCAGGAAAGCAACAACTTAAATCTCTGCCTTTAAACCTTGCAGTTGTTTTGGGACCTTTCCAGCAATGGGGCCTATACTTTATTGGAGAAATCCACCCTGCTTCCAGTGAGCAGCACAGATGGATCCTGACTGCCATGGATTTCTTTACTAAGTGTATAGAAGTTATTCCCACCAAGAGTGCTTCCCATAAGGTAATCATTGGATTCCTGGAGGACCTCATCACGAGATTCGGCTGCCCAAGCAAAATTGTCACTGATAACACAACCTCTTTCAAGGTTGAGTCATTAGCCAAGTTCTGTGAGAAATTTGGGATCAAACTGATTCACTCCACCCCATACTATCCCCAAGGCAATGGTTTAGCAGAGTCCTCCAACAAAATCCTAATAGGGATCATCAAAAGACTATTGGAGGACAACAAAAAGGCTTGGGATTCAGAGTTGAAATTCTCTCTATGGGTCGATCGAGTGACCACAAAGAGATCTATAGGCATCTCCCCTTTCCAATTGGTTTATGCAGAAGAAGTTGTTTTCCCTTCTCAGCTAGCCATTCCTGTAGCAAAGTTCTTCCAGGATTATCAAGAAGAGCCTGATGATATGATCATAAGAATTCATCAACTGGTAGAGGTCCAACAAGCCAGAGAGCAGGTAATGAATAGAATTTAGGACCATCAGCAGAAGATCAAGCAGGTTTTTGATAAGAAGGCCAAGAAAGAAGATTTTCAGATAGGAGACTTGGTACTGAAATGGGATGCTCCTAAACACGACAAGGGAAAACATGACAAACTTGAAGCCCTATGGGTTGGGCCCTTCAAAATCTCTGAAGTATTTTTAAATAATACCTACAGGTTGCGAGGTTTTAAGGATCAAGAAGTTTTCAATGGCCCTGTGAATGGGAATTTCCTGAAAAGATGTTTTTCTTGAGCCGCACATGGCTCATCTATGATTGTATATATTGTTTTCTTTTATCTTTAAGTTTAAATAATGACTCCATTTCCCAACAGCAAGGCACTGAATCTACAGAAGAGTTATCGACAGCCCGCAAGGGGTGTGTCATCCCCCATGGAGCCTAATGTTAGCACATAATCATATAGGGGGTGCTCTCTTGAAAGAAGCATCCCCTTGGGAAAAGAAAGAGATCCAGAAAACCCACTTTTCCAAAGTTTGAGGGTGGGTGCATCATTTTAATGAGAAGGCAGTTTTAGACGGTCGATATCTACCCGCCTAGATCTATGGTTTAGGTTTGATTCCAGATCCCCCTCACCATTCTGTCTTTAATGGGGGGGGAGGTCCGGAATTGGGTGTGCATCTCTCAAATAGTCAAGATTGAGGCACCTAGATCGATGGTGCTCAAGCGATTCCAGACCCCCTCTACCATTCTGCCTTTAATAGGGGGGGGGTCTAGAATGGTGTGATATTGATGTGGGGACCCCTTCCTGTCGTGTCACCTTCTTTACCATTTCCTCCCCTGCCATATGTTCTCCACTTGACCATGTGACAAGGTCTGTTCCCTTTGGACCCTCCTCATCCTCTAACATTTGTCCTTCTCCCTTCCATGTCATCCTCCTATAAATAATGTGTCCCCCATTACCATTATATCCCGTCACCTTCGCCCCTTCTTCTTGTTGTGTGTCTCACCCCTGTTGTTTCCACGATCACTCCATTTCCCCTTTTCACGTCAAGCATGCCAAATCCTCCATGACCTATCCATTAGACTGTTCAGTTGATCCAGGTGGCGCCATGAGAAGACCTCCACATCCCAGAGGGCAGAGTTGACTCAGATTGTTCTTGATCCCAAGAAAGAAGTTATTAAAGTTGTTGGAGGTGGTTAGACATCGTCTCCGCCATAAATGGAAAGTCTGGAAAAGGATTAAAAGCATGTTGATTCATCTGAAAGACAGTCAAGAGTCTGATTGCGTCTGTCATAAGTGCACGATCATCCAAAGTCTGCATGCACAAACTACCAGAAGACATGCAGATGCAATGTTTTTAATGTAGTGTCTCGTTTTCACTGAGGTTGTTTTGTTTTGAGTATATGTAGGTGTTTTCGCCATTTTGTAATTTATAAATGGTTGAGCTAGGCTCCCGATTGTAAATTTTTAATGAAGCACTGGTTGCTCTGGTTATGTATTGGCACTTGAGACTTCTTGCCTTATGAATGTCAGCTTATTTCCATATTTTTGTTTAAACTGTGTTAGAACAGCTCGAAATTGGAGGATCCAGTTGAGTTGCGCTATTATAGGATGATGTAGGTTGGATCACTGTAATAGTTTCATTGTCTCTAATCATTTCTTGCATTTTCTCAACGTTGAATGACTTGGAATTGGAAGATCCAGTCAAGTCACCCTTCAGTTCCTCAAAACTCAGAACTAAGAGGATCTTGTATTCTGAGTTTTTCTTCCTCAAGCTGCTAAAAGGCTTGATGCCCGAGGCAGTCTTGCTCACTCATCTCACCAAGTCTTCCACCTTCTCATTTTACAATCAACTCACTGATGGAAGTTAGATCAAGACCTCCTTTGTTTTTTACAGACCAGGCCTCATCCCTGAGTTAGAGTGATACCTTCCTAGGTCTCTACCCATTTGATCACCCATTAAATTTATTCGTGACATAAACTGATGGGCATTGGGCTCTACTCCTGTCGCAATCCAGGAGTGACTTCTAACACTAACAGACCTTATACAGGCCGCGTGTACCTCTATGGGTCTCAAAAAAAAAATGCAATCAAGCACAGAAACAGAGATAACTGGTATGGAAGACCAGAATCTCTGTTAGCTCAGACTTTTGCATAAACTTTTAAAAACAAGAAATGAAACCAATTCTTAAAAATACCCAAGAAAAAACATTCCCAGAAACCCTACAGCTCCCCAGTATGGTCGCCAATTCTGTTGTAGGTGGGAAATCCCTCCTACGGACTAGCACTAAGGGTTTTATCATGCATGCAGAAATGAACTAAAGATTCTTAATTTTTACCATCATCCCATGCCTAGACCCCCATTACTCATATGTAAATACAAGGCTCAAGAGATTAAGTTGACGTACCTTATTTTTCATGTTTGGTGTCGATCCCTTTTCGCGTTTGGTCATTCTTTGATTGCAACTCTCCTCCCAATGCTGACCTGCATTCACTAAATACAAACAAAGAACTCCACATGCATTTGATATACGAACTAACAAGTTAGAGATTTAATCAATCATACAATCAATATTCCAATAATGACAATCTCATATGGCAGGACGGGAAAAGCAATTCTTTTATTAACTTCACAATGATACCTTACAATGATAAAGTCAGCTACTGCTTCTCAATCCTTGTCCTGGGCTCTTCTTCCACTATCTTCCAACTACTTTTCTCTATACTTATCTTTGCACAAGGATGGCTAAAGTTTGGGACAAAGGGAATGCTTAATCGGGTATAGTTTCTTTACTATGACTCTCCTCCTTTCAAATGAGACCCCTAACCCTTATTTTATAGGCTAGAAGAAGCTAGGTATTTGGTCGAGTGACTGTCCATGCATGGCCGAAAGGTTTAGTTAACTTACCAAAAGTTGTGTGTTTTGTTAGCAACTTTCCTTTTTTCGTGCTTTTGTAGGTACACATAGGTTGTCTTGGGTCAGCTAGCGTGTACACGCGTGCAGTAATGGATCAGGGCATGGCCTTTATAAAAGGGGTTTTTAAGAAGAGTTGTTTAGCAGTGTTTTGGTAAAGAAGGAATCTGAGATGGCCTGATGCCAGGTAAGCATGTCTGGTGAAAATTAGGGTTATAACACCTCTATTGGAGATATTTTCTTGCATTTGTGTTGGATTATCTTGGTAAAGGAAGGTTTATCTTGTTGTTTCTTGGACTAGGTAAGGAATCTATCTTATTTTTTTTCATTGCTTGGTTACAAGTGTGATTTGTTAGACCTTCTTGGGGAGTATAAGGTTTTACAAGCCCACCATATCCATCATTTTTGTCTTGAAATAATTTTTTGCGTAAGTTTTTACTAGGAGAAGTAAAAGGGTTTAAACTTTACAGCCTCCTAGTACTTCCTAGTTAACCTTTCTTGCCTTGGGGACTAAAAGGGCTTATACCCCCAAGGAGATAGCATTTTTAACTCTTTATTTATTTGACTCTATAACCCAATAGATAAAGGCACCAAATCTAATTGCATTGGAGAAATAAAATCTTGCATTGGTTAACATGAAAACTCGGGATTTTGAGATTGTCTAAATTGGAATCAATTATATGCTTATATGCCTGGTTCAGCCACTAGGGAGTCTCTTTTGGATACATACTTCTTACTACTGTTACAACATTTAATCTACAGCCATTAGGGCTACAGAAACCCTAATACAAATATCTTAATAACTCACAAAATAATCGTCAGAAGTTGCTAAAAGTTTGCCCCTATCCTCTACTAGTCTCAGCACACTTTTTGGGTGGATTGTTGGCAAGTTTTGGTGGTTGATCTCTTTTATGTAACAATTTTTTTGCTACATCCATAAGGCTGCAATCATATCTCTGCAATACTAATTTCTTACAACCTCGTTTATTGCTAAAGTCTTGCTCTTTCAATCTTGAGTTAAACTAGTCATTGCTAGCTTGTCTCTTGCAAATCTTAACTAGACTTTTAGCAACTTTATTTGTAGCTCTTATTACTCCTTTTTGTGGATATATATTATTATTTATTGCTTCAATTAGGGACAACAAGATTAACTAGTCAATTATTGGGCTTGTATCTTTGTTTTTCTTGTGTCTCGGGCAGGTACAATTACTCCTTGGCAGGTATTCTATACAACGGCACAAATTCTACCATCTACGAGACTCTTTTCAAGCCCTTCTTACCTTCCATCATTGACCTATAGTGGGACTCTTCATTATCTCTTCATTTTTCATCGCATTTACCACAGGGTCATCGAGATTCTCCCCTTGAGGTGATTACTTCATCTCTAAAGTGACGGGAATACCTATCTAAGGTTACAATGGGTAGGTGTTCTATTAGTTATCATCATATTGTGGTTTGGGTCGAGATTTTCCCAACCTACAACTTGTACGATAACATGCCCTAATAGCTAGGCTATATGGTGAGAATGACTGTTAAGCCCTAAATAGTGGCTCATTACCCCTTAATTGGAGCATATTACATTATTAATGTTATTTTATTTATGTTGGNTTCTTGCATTTTCTCAACGTTGAATGACTTGGAATTGGAAGATCCAGTCAAGTCACCCTTCAGTTCCTCAAAACTCAGAACTAAGAGGATCTTGTATTCTGAGTTTTTCTTCCTCAAGCTGCTAAAAGGCTTGATGCCCGAGGCAGTCTTGCTCACTCATCTCACCAAGTCTTCCACCTTCTCATTTTACAATCAACTCACTGATGGAAGTTAGATCAAGACCTCCTTTGTTTTTTACAGACCAGGCCTCATCCCTGAGTTAGAGTGATACCTTCCTAGGTCTCTACCCATTTGATCACCCATTAAATTTATTCGTGACATAAACTGATGGGCATTGGGCTCTACTCCTGTCGCAATCCAGGAGTGACTTCTAACACTAACAGACCTTATACAGGCCGCGTGTACCTCTATGGGTCTCAAAAAAAAAATGCAATCAAGCACAGAAACAGAGATAACTGGTATGGAAGACCAGAATCTCTGTTAGCTCAGACTTTTGCATAAACTTTTAAAAACAAGAAATGAAACCAATTCTTAAAAATACCCAAGAAAAAACATTCCCAGAAACCCTACAGCTCCCCAGTATGGTCGCCAATTCTGTTGTAGGTGGGAAATCCCTCCTACGGACTAGCACTAAGGGTTTTATCATGCATGCAGAAATGAACTAAAGATTCTTAATTTTTACCATCATCCCATGCCTAGACCCCCATTACTCATATGTAAATACAAGGCTCAAGAGATTAAGTTGACGTACCTTATTTTTCATGTTTGGTGTCGATCCCTTTTCGCGTTTGGTCATTCTTTGATTGCAACTCTCCTCCCAATGCTGACCTGCATTCACTAAATACAAACAAAGAACTCCACATGCATTTGATATACGAACTAACAAGTTAGAGATTTAATCAATCATACAATCAATATTCCAATAATGACAATCTCATATGGCAGGACGGGAAAAGCAATTCTTTTATTAACTTCACAATGATACCTTACAATGATAAAGTCAGCTACTGCTCCTCAATCCTTGTACTGGGCTCTTCTTCCACTATCTTCCAACTACTTTTCTCTATACTTATATTTGCACAAGGATGGCTAAAGTTTGGGACAAAGGGAATGCTTAATCGGGTATAGTTTCTTTACTATGACTCTCCTCCTTTCAAATGGGACCCCTAACCCTTCTTTTATAGGCTACAAGAAGCTAGGTATTTGGTCGAGTGACCATCCATGCATGGCCGAAAGGTTTAGTTAACTTACCAAAAGTTGTGTGTTTTGTTAGCAACTTTCCTTTTTTCATGCTTTTGTAGGTACACACAGGTTGTCTTGGGTCAGCTAGCGTGTACACGCGTGCAGTAATGGATCAGGGCGTGTGGGCCTTTATAAAAGGGGTTTTTAAGAAGATTTGTTCAGCAATGTTTTGGTAAAGAAGGAATCTGAGATGGCCTGATGCCAGGTAAGCATGTCTGGTGCAAATTAGGGTTATAACACCTCTATTGGAGATATTTTCTTGCATTTGTGTTGGATTATCTTGGTAAAGGAAGGTTTATCTTGTTGTTTCTTGGACTAGGTAAGGAATCTATCTTATTTTTTTTCATTGCTTGGTTACAAGTGTGATTTGTTAGACCTTCTTGGGGAGTATAAGGTTTTACAAGCCCACCATATCCATCATTTTTGTCTTGAAATAATTTTTTGCGTAAGTTTTTACTAGGAGAAGTAAAAGGGTTTAAACTTTACAGCCTCCTAGTACTTCCTAGTTAACCTTTCTTGCCTTGGGGACTAAAAGGGCTTATACCCCCAAGGAGATAGCATTTTTAACTCTTTATTTATTTGACTCTATAACCCAATAGATAAAGGCACCAAATCTAATTGCATTGGAGAAATAAAATCTTGCATTGGTTAACATGAAAACTCGGGATTTTGAGATTGTCTAAATTGGAATCAATTATATGCTTATATGCCTGGTTCAGCCACTAGGGAGTCTCTTTTGGATACATACTTCTTACTACTGTTACAACATTTAATCTACAGCCATTAGGGCTACAGAAACCCTAATACAAATATCTTAATAACTCACAAAATAATCGTCAGAAGTTGCTAAAAGTTTGCCCCTATCCTCTACTAGTCTCAGCACACTTTTTGGGTGGATTGTTGGCAAGTTTTGGTGGTTGATCTCTTTTATGTAACAATTTTTTTGCTACATCCATAAGGCTGCAATCATATCTCTGCAATACTAATTTCTTACAACCTCGTTTATTGCTAAAGTCTTGCTCTTTCAATCTTGAGTTAAACTAGTCATTGCTAGCTTGTCTCTTGCAAATCTTAACTAGACTTTTAGCAACTTTATTTGTAGCTCTTATTACTCCTTTTTGTGGATATATATTATTATTTATTGCTTCAATTAGGGACAACAAGATTAACTAGTCAATTATTGGGCTTGTATCTTTGTTTTTCTTGTGTCTCGGGCAGGTACAATTACTCCTTGGCAGGTATTCTATACAACGGCACAAATTCTACCATCTACGAGACTCTTTTCAAGCCCTTCTTACCTTCCATCATTGACCTATAGTGGGACTCTTCATTATCTCTTCATTTTTCATCGCATTTACCACAGGGTCATCGAGATTCTCCCCTTGAGGTGATTACTTCATCTCTAAAGTGACGGGAATACCTATCTAAGGTTACAATGGGTAGGTGTTCTATTAGTTATCATCATATTGTGGTTTGGGTCGAGATTTTCCCAACCTACAACTTGTACGATAACATGCCCTAATAGCTAGGCTATATGGTGAGAATGACTGTTAAGCCCTAAATAGTGGCTCATTACCCCTTAATTGGAGCATATTACATTATTAATGTTATTTTATTTATGTTGGNTTCCCCCTCGAAGAGGCTTATTATATGAATTTCTCTCTTTTTCAAGGCATTGAGTACTTATTATGATGTTTTTCTATGCTATATTGATATTTGGTTCTTAACATATGGTATCAGATCTCAAGGTCTTGGGGTTTCGCTGCTACATATGAGACACCTTGGCATTTTCGCTATAACTGGTTTTCTACAACGTTTCAAAAGGAACAACTTGGATTGTATTTATTATACGGAGCAAGGTATGTTGGGTTACAATTTCAACTCCTGAGGCCTTATACTTTTAGAGATATAGCATGTGCAAGATAGCGTTCTGGAATCAACCTAAACTTAGTCATTGCGAAATTTTCTCTATAAAAATTTTTTTGTAAAGTTTCATACCCTAAACTCCAGAGGATATTTGCATAAATTAGTAAGGTATCTATGGTAAAAAATTTAGCTTTTGGGTCATCATACATTATCAGATAAACCCTGTGGAAGATAGGGTATCTAACTAGTCTCAAGAAGGTGTTTCAGGTAAAACAATCATAACTTCTTCCTAGAGTATCCAAATTGAGTGAGACAGATTGCATAGGATAGTGGATAGTTTGTAGTATTTTTGGTACAAGATTCAGAATTTCATATCAATTATTTTGTGTGGGGAATGCTATACAATTGAGATCTCTTAGAAAGGACAAAAATCAAAAGTTGTGGAGAAGTTACCATAAATTCCATTTGGCACATCCAATTTTGATCTGACCTGTGGCATTGTAGAGAAGAAATATCAGAGAACTACAAAAAATAAATTTCCATACCCATAAGGGCCAAAACTTTGGAGATACAGTAGAAGAAATATTATTTAGAAGAACCACCTCAAAATCAAGGTTCGAAAGTGATACCTGGCCAACATGCCACCCAAAAAGGGAACTTCTACACCAAATAAGCCTCCAGTCAATCCTACATGGACTCTTGATGAAGGTGAAGAAATGTGTAGGGACATAAATTATTTGTAAAAGAATATGGTAACAAAAGATGAGCTACAAGAGACGACGGATTCAACGGAATCTAAGTTTGAGGCAATAAATACTAAGATGGATGGTTTAAAAGGGGAGATCATGGAAGGATTGAAAAACTTCCTAATAGATAGGACACCTGAAAGTGAAAATGTATCAAATGAAATTCATGATGAGGACACAAGGAAGGTGAATCAAGAATGGAGAAACTCCAACTTTGGGTTGAAGACCAACCACATTCCTAAGATCAATATGAGGAAGTTTTATGGCAAGGANTTCCCCCTCGAAGAGGCTTATTATATGAATTTCTCTCTTTTTCAAGGCATTGAGTACTTATTATGATGTTTTTCTATGCTATATTGATATTTGGTTCTTAACATATGGTATCAGAGCTCAAGGTCTTGGGGTTTCGCTGCTACATATGAGACACCTTGGCATTTTCGCTATAACTGGTTTTCTACAATGTTTCAAAAGGAACAACTTGGATTGTATTTATTATACGGAGCAAGGTATGTTAGGTTACAATTTCAACTCCTGAGGCCTTATACTTTCAGAGATACAGCCTGTGCAAGATAGCGTTCTGGAATCAACCTAAACTTAGTCATTGCAAAATTTTCTCTATAAAAAAAAAAATTGTAAAGTTTCATACCCTAAACTCCAGAGGATATTTGCATAAATTAGTAAGGTATCTATGGTAAAAAATTTAGCTTCTGGGTCATCATACATTATCAGATAAACCCTGTGGAAGATAGGGTATCTGACTAGTCTCAAGAAGGTGTTCCAGGTAAAACAATCATAACTTCTTCCTAGAGTATCCAAATTGAGTGAGACCGATTGCATAGGATAGTGGATAGTTTGTAGTATTTTTGGTACAAGATTCAGAATTTCATATCAATTATTTTGTGTGGGGAATGTTATATAATTGAGATCTCTTAGAAAGGACAAAAATCAAAAGTTGTGGAGAAGTTACCATAAATTCCATTTGGCACATCCAATTTTGATCCGACCTGTGGCATTGTAGAGAAGAAATATCAGAGAACTACAAAAAATAAATTTCCATACCCATAAGGGCCGAAACTTTGGAGATACAGTAGAAGAAAGATTATCTAGAAGAACCACCTAAAAATCAAGGTTCAAAAGTGATACCTGGCCAACATGCCACCCAAAAAGGGAACTTCTACACCAAATAAGCCTCCAGTCAATCCTACATGGACTCTTGATGAAGGTGAAGAAATGTGTAGGGACATAAATTATTTGTAAAAGAATATGGTAACAAAAGATGAGCTACAAGAGACGATGGATTCAACGGAAGCTAAGTTTGAAGCAATAAATACTAAGATGGATGGTTTAAAAGGGGAGATCATGGAAGGATTGAAAAAATTCCTAATAGATAGGACACCTGAAAGTGAAAATGTATCAAATGAAATTCATGATGAGGACACAAGGAAGGTGAATCAAGAATGGAGAAACTCTAACTTTGGGTTGAAGACCAACCACGTTCCTAAGATCGATATGAGGAAGTTTTATGGCAAGGACCCAATCACATGGATACTTCAGATGGAGCAATTCTTTGATCTGCATTATGTGTCACATACACAAAAGGTACGAATTGCTTCTTTACATTTAGAACCCAATGAATTTGTATGGTATCGATGGCTTTGTTCTCACAAATCACTCATCACTTGGATAATTTTCATGGAAGCAATGATAGCACACTATGAGGATACACGGAGCAATACCTTCTTTAGCCAATTGATAAATCTCAAGCAAAAGGGTTCAGTTACAGATCACATTGAGAACTTCCAAAGATTGAATATAAAAGTAACAAATATTCCATATGAGCACTTGATTGATGTATTCATAGGAAATTTAAAGGATAACATTCAACATGAGGTTTGCCTTTGGGAACCCAAGTCATTGGAGAATGCATTTAGGGTGGCAAG